>KN470106.1:398-19128 GCA_000787095.1 Periophthalmodon schlosseri
GTCTTCCCCCGCATGAGATGAAGCGCTGGCATTCACAGGGCCTTATTAAGATGCCAGGGGAGAGGCAGAGGCGGGCACATGCATTGGAGTTCTCATCACACACCAATGTAGCCTGCACTCACTCTAAGTCTATGTGTCCATGGGTATTTGGGCGTAGGAGCGGTAACGGTTAAAACATAGCAATGTCATGGTTGGTACAGTAGGTTGGTTTAAATGTAAAGCCTACGAGATTACACGTATTCACTGCACTGTAGCTATAAAATTAAAGGCTCTCTATTTTTTTTTCCATGTATTCGAGCAAAATCTGTCTTATCCCAGTACAGATACACTGTATAAGCAGCTCTTGAGTGTCAAAATATGTCTGCTGCGTGCTGCGTGTATGTAATTAGAAAGCATTATTAACTCAGGAAATGCGCAGTTAGAATGCAAGCTGTTGTTCGCATCCGGAATGGTCTCTGAGAGTTGTGAAAAGTGCTTATAAACTCATGATGTTGAATAATTAGGATGCTCAGAATGCATAAGGTGAGTGAGGCATAACTTTGGACCACTGCAAACCGTTTAAAATGAACTCATTCATCAAGACAGTAAAAAATCAGGTACAGCGCCTTTAAGCACATATTGGTTTAATAATGAAAGCAGATGTAATATATCTTTATTCTAGTTCTTTTTAAAAGAAGCATTTACCAGTTTCACACTGTTAGGGTTCGTTACCTGCTTGTCTCAATGATCCACAATATGATATTAAACTCACTTACTGATGGAGACAAGCAGGTGACGTTACCGGTCAAGTTACAGATAAGATAACTGAATAAATGCAAGACAGATGAGATAGACGACAAGCAAGAAGTGGGCACCCTATAAAAAGTTACACAGTGCACCTTTAAATGTCAGTATTGTATTCTCCCACATTAGAGCTATGGTCGACTAAAGAAATTCGTGCAGATCAATTAGTCTAAAAAGGGGGCGTGACAAAAGCTCTCAAAACTATTCTGTATGTCTATGTATCTGACCCAAACTGCACTCACAAGAAGATGCAAAAACTATTTATGCTGAAAAAAGTACAAGGAAACTATGTATTCATGTAAAGACAGATTAAACTTGTGAATTGTGAGTTTAATCTGCCTTTTTACATATAAATACCAAAAAAAACCAAAAAAACCCCAACTCACTCACTAACATCTCATCTCTGCTCTTTGCCATATAAATCCTTATTATCTACATGAAATGATTAGTTGACCAATACAAATTTTGGTTGACTGATTAACTGACGAAACAACTAAAGGACCACAGCCCTATCACTCACTGTTATATGATATAGCAAAAATTGCTTGACCTCTTTGTCCCCACACGCTCACACATATCCCAGGAGGAGAGCCAAAATCACCCATTTGTTTGGGACTCAAATGTTCTAAAGTGAAAAGAACATATTGATCAGTGACAGTGGGAGATAAAGGTCAGAATCTGTCTCTCAGCAAACAGGTGATAGAAAAAGTGTTGTACACAGCCGGGCTTGTTAGAGACCAGTTTCTGTTGTAATTTCTATTTTCATCGTGATAGATATCTGCCGTTTTTAGGCAAAATCCTGCTGTTTTTTAGCCAGAGTCCTTGAAAAAGTTGTTAACCGACTAACTTTCTTACTAACTTTCTCAAAATGAACAACTCCTTTAATGTTTTCCAGTCAGGTTTTAGACCCCACCACAGCGCTGAGACTGCTCTTATCAAGGTGACAAATGACATCTGCCTGAACACTGATGCAGGCAAAGTCAGTCTTGATCCTGTTAGATCTGAGTTCTGCCTTTGCCACTGTCGATCATGGGATCCTTCTACAGAGACTAGAGGACTGGGTGGGCCTCTTTGGTACGGCACTAAACTGATTCAAGTTCTATCTAGAAGACAGGGAGTACTTTTACAGAGACTGAGGAACGGGTGGGCCTCTTTGGTACGGCACTAAACTGATTCAAGTTCTATCTAGAAGACAGGGAGTACTTTGTTGAAATTGGAAACTGTGTCTCAGACACATGTCCCTGACCTGTGGGGTGCGCCAGGAGTCAATCCTGGGACCCCTGTTGTTCACCCTGTTGTTTATGCTGCCATTAGGCCAGTTAATACGCAGCAATAATATGTCCTACCTCAACTATGCAGAAGACACTCAGATCTATGTCTCACTGGCAGCAGGTGAATATGGACCAGTGGATTCACTCTGCCACTGCATCCAACAGATCAGTGTGTGGATGCAAAACAACTTTCTCCAGCTAAACTCAGACAAGACTGAAGTCATAGTCTTTGGCCCACAGAAACAAAGAGAAAGTGTCAGCAGTCACCTCCAGTCTCTCTCTCTAAAACCTTCAAATCAGGCTAGAAATCTAGGGGTAATAAGGGACTCAGACTTGAAGAGCCATATCAAATCAATAACATCTGTGGCTTTTTACCATCTAAAACTCAAAATCAAAGGTATACTGTCAAAACCAGACTTGAAGAGACTTATCCATGCATTTGTCTCCAGTAGGTTAGACTACTGTAAAGGCCTGCTCACTGGCCTCTCCAAACGAGCAGTAAGACTACTCAAGTACATCCAGAACGCTGCCGCTTGGGTCCTGACTAGAACCAGGAAGTACGAGCTCATAAGTCCTGTGATCAGGTCTCTGCACTGGCTCCTGTGGCTCAGAGAATAGACTTTAAAGCAGCTCTGCTTGTTACAAGTCTCTCCATGGCCTAGCACAAAGTCCACCTCCGACATGTTAGTGCCATATGAATCATCTCACACTCTGAGGACTTCAGGGACCGGCCTCCTGCTGGTGCCCAGAGTCAGGACTAAACATGGGGAACTAGTTTTATACAGCGAAATTCGCCCATTCTCCCTGACAGGTTTTAGCTTGATGTGGGAATTGTTCCACTCAAAATATACCACACAATGAAAACCTGCAAACTCCAGGTGTCTAATGGTCAACGAATCAATCATGGAACCCTCTTGCTGTGAGGTGAGAGTGCTAACCCATTTGCAACCTTGCCTTCCATGGACAACAAAAATGAATACGCAGAGACATTAACACACACTTTAGCTTGACCCTCCCAAAATATAAGCACTTATTATTCTAAATCTCATGTTTGTTTTCCTTTGTGACAGTAGGAGTTTAGTAAGTACATTAGCCACAGCGCTACTCCATAATTATGTCTGGATATGTCTCGTTTTTAAAAATAAGCGAAATAAAGCGTGCATATAATTACACAGTAGCCTTAATTTACTCACTGAAACCTAACAAATGCAAGTAGGTGTCAGTTTCTATCAGATACTGTGCCCAGTGCTCTGTTATTAAAGGGAAACAGATGCAATGTTCACTTTTCCAAGCTGGAAAAATGGCAGCACCCTATTGCCGAGTTCATAAATAAGGTTGTGAGTGCAATGCCAAGAAGTCCAACGTGAAATAATTGACTATATAAGACAAAGCAACACGTAGCACTAGCAAGGGCAGAGGAAAATGCTAGTAATTCTGGGTTGTTACGTTTTTTGTTTTTTTTTCTGGCCATCTTGGAAGAACTATACAATTGATTCTATGATATAATTTACCATTTACCTATTAAACTGGTGCTTCCACCACCACGAACCGCAAAGTTCTGTGTCTTCTGTGTCCACTCAGATAAACCAAAGTGAACTGTGTTATTTCATGATATCAAAAATTGCGAAATTGTTCAAATCCATGCGCAAAATTGTTTTTAAATATGCCAACAGGCCATGTCACAGCCATCATGGAGAGGTTACACAGTGCGGACCTACGCAAAATTTACTTTTAGCCATGTTATAAGGATGTTCCCTCATCATTAGCTAACTCAAACTTGCATTTTGATTGATTCATGCATTTTTGAGTAATACTGTATTGTCCTGCATTCGAAGCTTGAGTTTTCAGACAATCTGTTTTCACCTACCCCCCATCTCCGCCTGCTGCTCTGTACTTACTTGTAAGCATAAAATAAATAAATCAGACTTCGCGTAATACGAGCGGGGTTAAAAAAAATGTCTTGTAATCATTTTTCAAATATAAAAACAAGTAAAACAAAACTCTGCTACTTGCCAACCCAACTCTTAACACAACGCAACCTTTTGTGAAGAACGTATAGGATTCTAATTAGCAATGTTGAGAGCACTTTGGCTAAAATAAAAACACGTAGCCTTCTTTGCATTATGAGTGCCGCTTGCATTGCAGTGTGCTCTCTTGAGGGGTTGAGTATAGCCCTATCTTTTATGTGTCACTCACTATCACATAGACGCTCGCACATCCTCTCCCAGCAATCTCACCTTCAGAGCCTAATGAACAAGTGCACATCCAATGAATTTTAATTTGCCGTTTTATTAGAACTGGGGGTAAAAGCCGGGGATTCCGAAAGCGGAAATTGAAAGGATAAGAACAGACATCTTAAACTGAGAAAAGGATGGGAGGAAAGCACTTGAGATTTAAAGCGTTCTGTCCATCTTTTAATGTGCTGAGGGGTAGTTAAAAGGGACATATTATGTAAATCGACTTTTATGTTCTTTAGTTATAATGGTGTCAGTCATCATAGGCGTGCATATTTGAGTAATTGGGTTGAGTGCTCCAAAAAAATGTGTTTTCACCTACCTCCTTATCCCCGCGCATTGCTCTGTACTTACTTGTGATTATAAAAATACATGTAGGGTTCAAAGATTTCAGTGGGTCAGTGGATTTGACTGCTCTACCAATGATGTTTTTGTGGAGAGCGGGATTCGAACTGGCAACCTTCAGATCAGTGGACAAACGCTCTACTCTACTACGAAGAGGAGGGGCCTCTCGGAACTGCAGTTTTGATCAGGAAGTCAATTGATCTCTTTTATCAAGCTGCTTTAGATCAATATTGTGGTTTACAAAGAACTAGATGTAATACTTTGTGTATTAAAGCATAATAGATCTTCTTTAAAAAATAAAATAACAAAATGTTGAAGAAAAAAAAAAATAACAGGACAAAAGTGAACCTTGTATGAATAGTTTTAAGGTGAGACATTACAGGCAAATTTTTGCGTGTTTGTTTTTTGGTCAGTTTGGTCTCTTACAAAATTTCATGTAAAAACAACAAAATTATCCACACTGCACTGAAAGCTATTTTAATATTCCACTGAATCAACTTGCAGCCATGAAGTTATACTTAAACTAACTTCAAAGGCTGTTTTCTCAAAATGCATTTTTCACCCATAAGGACATAAGGATCACCCCTTAAAGTAGCACCTACAGACACCAAACTTTACAATCTTTTTCTTAACAAGATTTTGACAAACCATACAGGATTTGTTTATATATCTAACTCTAAGCCTGATTTATTAAAGTTTTACCTACAAAAAATGAGGCAAAATTAAAATTTTCAGGCAGTTTTTCAGTGAGATTAAGTTCACAAATACTAAATAAGATCCCCTCTGTAATTTTTTTTGTATCTAATATGACAACAAAATGAAAAAAACCCAAACTATTTAAACCTGGCTCTGTCTATTTTTGAGCTTCAAATGTTCAAAAAATGGTCAGTTTGCCTTATTTTAATATGAAAACATTACATGATGAAAAACATGTGATACATTTTTGTCTTAAAATGATTCAACTAGACTACAGTAAAAGTTTCAAATTGATATCTCTGAATTTAAGATGTTTTCCTATTCACCTGGAATGTCTCGCATTGGGCGTTTTACTTTTTTATTCAATAGATAATATAATATGTTGTTATGTTTTGTTTTTTTACTTTCATTACTGAACAAATGTTTAGAGAGTGACTACGTTTCACTATTTACCCAAGCAGCTTCTTCATTTCTGGCAGGATACTGGGAAGGCAGTAACTTCCCAGTATCCTGCCAAATTTTCTTTTGTGGTAAAAAAAAAAAAAAAAAAATCATGTTTAATATTGAAATTACATTGAGTGCATATTTATTGTCATCGATGCAGCAACCCAGACAATTTCATAACCCTAAAAATTCTGCAAGTCATCACCATCTCTCCACTCACACAACCTCTTCATCCTTGCACAATATGCCACTAGCTTACACGCTACCCAATTTCTTGCCTGTTAAAAACCCTTGTTCTAATTAACAACTGACCTGTAATTCCACTGCACCCTAGTACCCACCGGGCACGCTCCTCCTGCTACCCAAATCTGGCCATTTGTTTTTGGTTTTTTTTGTTTTTGTTTCATTATTTTTCTTTCTTTCCATTTCATCAGTGCACTAGTTGTATTATATGGTGTGATATATGGTGTGGTATAATAGCCAGGATCAGTAGGTTGGCCCAGCAGGTCTGGTTTTGTCATTGGACGTGTCAGTGTGAATTGTCACCTACAAGCCTCCATTCATCATTTGGGACTATCAGCAAGAGAATGAGGCCGATTCACCCACCTTCCTGATGCTATACTGCAAGCAAAACTAAGAATGTACTTCATAATACTGTAGGTACCTGCGTGTGCTTTAGTGAAGAAGCTAAATTGAACCAAGAAGACTGTATTTCCTTGTTGTTGTTGCTGTTCCTAATTGGCAATTTCAGCCAATCACATCAATCTATCTTTGCATCCCAGCCAATGACCTATCAAGCCATTCATCGCAACACACTGCAGATTTTTGGGCTTCTCAGTATCTCGATGTTAAGTCCCGCCCACCAAGGAGAGAGGGCCATAGAGGATGGAGGTGCGCTGTTTCCAATTGGCTGTCTTACCTCTTGGTGTGATTGACAGCTGAGGAATTGTGGAGGGGAAAATCTTTGCTAAACATGGCATATTTATACTGATGTTCACTATAATAAGACATGGAAGTTACAGTGGCTCATCACCCCATGACATCATCAGGTGGAACAGAGCATTTTGAGCTTTTGCGAGGGAGAAAAACTGAATATGAAGGATCACCCAAACTTAATGTTTTTTGGGAAATTGGTTTATCGCTAATGCAAATGCTAAACTTTGGTAAATGGTGAAATTTGTATAAAGCCCTTCTCCACTTTCAAAGCACTCACACGTTCACATACCAGTGTGCACAGACACAGGGGACAAGGTGGGTTAAGTGTCATGCCCAAGGACACAACAACAATATTCATCTGAGGGAGCTGGGATCCAACCGCCAATGCTGATTCAAACTACCAACCTTCAGGTCTGAACATGAACACTCGATACCATGGTCCTGTCATAAGATAAATCAGCTAGAGATTCACCGATCCAGCTTCATCAGATCCGATACCGATTACGATACTGTGGGTTTTAAGCATCTGTCAATACCTGATAACCAGCATTTATTTCCTCTGAACAAAAATAAAATGAGGCAACACTGATCCAAATGTGTTACGTAGCTGTTATGTATCTCTCAAGTAACTACAGAACAGCTTTTGTATTAAAAAAAAAAAAAAAAGTTCAAACATTATGAGACTTTCTGGGATGAATACCACTAGTAAATAGTCGTATTACATCAATTCAAATATCCAATCCAGCAAATTTTTCAGTATCAGATCGGTGCTTCACTAAAAATAGCATGAAATTGTTTAACTGTTCCAACACATAAAAGGAAAGTTACACTGTTATTAACTATACAGGATACAGAGTGGTTATACATTTCACCAAGCTAGTGGTTCTGTTAATGCAATCTTTATATATTGTTAGGAGGCAAAGCTTTCAAGCCAGCTGACAGAGAAATTACCTTGACTTTTGATTCTAAGTGCTTACGCCTCTGCTGTGAAGTTGCCATGACAACTTGGTGCAAATAGGAATAGTAGGGTGGGTGTTTATTATTATTACCGCAATATATATTTCACTGCATATTAATTCAATTGTCTGTATTTTTTTTTTAACTGTGTCTGAGTGTTTAATAATGTCAGCCATATTTTTCAGCGAGATTTAAATGATTCTGGGTGGAAGCCAAAATACGTGCTGAAATATAGACTTTCTAACTAACTGAATTTACAGTGAGAATTACTAAGAAAGCTATGGAAGATTTAGAAGCATTGTGATTTATGCAATGTTAAATATAAAGCGCCGTTCTTCCTCAAAGTAAAAATTATTCGTATACACACTCACGCTCAGCGCACCGTCGCTGTAGAAAACGTGTCAAAAGTGTCTCGCCCAAGAGCACAAAAGCAGTATATGTTAGTTCCAGAGTTTGCCTTTGTATAAGTGAGTCTACATTTACAAAACATTCAAGCCAACTCATTTTTTTTTTTTTTTACCTTAAATGTATCTATTTCTTGGGCACAACAAGCATGTAGTGATGCCAGGCAAAGTTACAGGTCAGATCTGTGGAGAGGCAAGCCTGATCACAGTAACAATGCATGTTTAAGGTCCTCTAAATATATACGTATATATTTTTTCCCCCATGTACTTCCATGTTAATGTGTCTTGCTCCAGTACAGATATATTGTATGTGCAGCTCTTGGGGTCAAAATAAGTCTGCATCTAATTATAAACATTTTATTGTCTGATAATCAGGAAGTGTTCAGTTAGCCTGCTAATTGTTGTTAACATTACCGTGATGGCAAAAAAAAAAAAGTTCTGGACTCTGAATGTTGTGAAAAGTTGCTTATAACTCATCGTGGTGAATAATTAGAATGTTCTGAATGCATAAGGTAAGTGAGGGATGACTTTGGATCACTGCAAACCGTTTTAAATTAACAAGTTCTGTTTTTCACATTTTTTAAGACAGTAAAAATCAGGTACAGCGGCGTTAACGCAGGACGGGTAGTTTAATCCCATACCGTGGTGCGTTTTAGAACCAAGCAACAAAATCTCCATGGAGACAAGCACGACCCCTCACTAGAAAAGTTACATAGTTCACCTTTAAATAATGCAGACCACGAATCACATTTAAAATTATATTCTGTGTACATAGGGTACATCCGAGTGACAGTCCGGTAAGCAGTATTCTTAAACAGCTGTATCTTATATCTGGAATACAGTTGAGTTAATGCATTCTATTAAAGGTGGAAGTTAATTTAAAAGTACAGATATACAGGATCAGGCTGCAGGCTACTGTTTAAAGTTGAATACTAAATTAAATACCATTCACCTTAATCCGGAAATTGCCGTGGGCTCCGCCATTGTCACTCAGGTTGTATTATTTCGCACGGGGCTGCCGATCTTAACAGCAAATACGTTCTACATGGACTACAAAGCTGTTTTAAAGCCTCCCAGAGAATCGGCGCAGTGTTGACTTGTTGATTCACATGAACGTAGAACGTTTTACACAAATCAACCTACTTTATATCGGATTTTAGCTGTGAAACTGTGCCACCACAAAGAAAGTGGGGTTTAGTAGCATTTAGAGGCAAAAGGGCAGGTTTAAAATGGAATAGGTCTACCTCTCCCTATGTCATCAACACAGCAAATTACATCCAAAATGCAGGATGGACACATTTTCTGACAGACTAATTTAACAAAATAAAGGTGTTATAATCTATTTTTAGTCTAATCATAATTACTCTGCACTGTCAGTACAAGATTTGGCCCATGATAACAGTATGGTTGCTAGGTAACAGCTACTGAACGACCTCTGCGTAGGCCTATGTCACATCTGGTGCTCGTGTCCAACCAGGAAGCAAAAATATAAACTTGATTAAAATTTTAAAAAATAGAGAAAACTTGGCAATATTTTTTTGTAGGATCATAAATTACGTCAACTATGTTTTAGTGAAATGAGTAGTCTAACCTGTCATTTGGATTTAAACAATATAAACGCTATGCTAGCCACGCTCTCCCATTCCCAATGTAGCTTCAAGGTTCTGACAAAAAATACGCCTTAGTTCTTCTACTGCATTAAACTTGCCAATGTTTACAACACTATCTGGTGCCTGAAATAGCATTCCACGGTGTAGCAATAGTCTTTGTAATTCTGTTAGGAGGTCAGACTGTATGTACTGTTTTGCAACATAATAAACCATGCCAAAAACACGTATTGCCAAGAAAAGACCAATTTCCCGGATGCGTTTTCTCCAATACAATTCAGAATACAGCAGATTATTTGAGAACGTGAATAACATGGGAATATATAGAAAGTGGATATATTGTGGTTCAAATGCAGTTTAAAGGGCCCATGTTATTCTATTTTCTGATCTCTGTTATAATGTTGTTTCCTCATCAAAAACATACCTGGACTCCTGTTTGGTCTCTTTCGCACATGTTTAACACACAAACCCTGCATATTTAGGCTGAGTTCTTCTCTCAGACAGAAAACACTCCGTTCCACCTTGTGATATCATGTGGTAATACAGGAAGTGCTCCACAGTGTTTTTTTTTTTAATTTTGATCATTTCAGCCCTGGAATTGCCATTCTCTACTGAACTAAAGGTAAAATGTAGCTGTTAAATTCAAAACTACCACTTCACGGCATCACAAGGTGGAACAGAGCATTTTGAGCTTTGGAGATGTAGACACACTAATAATAAAAGGTTACTCAAACATGTGGGAATGAAACAAAACACATCTCCAGGTATGTTTTTGATGATGTAACACCATTACAACATGGCTTAAAGCTCACAAGAGTCAAGTTTGCGTGATATCGGACCTTTAAATTCTACACTGAGGTGTGGTTTATGGTGTCTGCAGAGTGGAGTGGATTACATGAATTTTCTGAGTTTTGTGGTAACTTAGTGAGAGGAATTTGCAAGTGCAATACAGTATTGGCAGTATTGGTGAAATATTCTAAATTGGACTGTTTGGAAATGGACAGCAAAAAAAGAGAAAAAAAGACAAATTTGAAGTGAAAATTTGAATCAGCCTCAGAGTTATTATGCAAAATCGACATTTTGGAGCTTTCTTCCATGTTATAACGTTGTTCCCTCATCAAAAACATGCCTGAAGAGTTTTTAGATCTTATCCATGCAAGTTTGAGTATTTCAGCGATCGCTCCTGGGCCCTATTCAAACCCTCCTTGTGGTTAGCCATACTCTCACACGACAATTTTGCATAAATACACAAAAGCATAATACAAAACAATCCACTACAACTTCTCAAACCTGATGCAATGTGAAGTAGTTTCATGCACGCTGATTGTGTTGTGATAGTGCTCTGACAGGGGAGTGACTTAGGGCAGAGAGCAAAGGGAGGGGAGACTCACAGTGTCAAAAACAAAACTGAAACGTATTAAACATATGCAATACATTGTTTTTGGCGAATATAGCATTTTCAAAACAATAAAAGGTAACATGGTGATCTACATATGTTATGTGTTAGCAGTTAATACCACATAGAAGTAAAATACCCCCTTTTTAAATGGCAAACATAGTAGTATCATCTTCCTAACCATTGGAGTAATACATTTAAAAAAAAGTCCCAATCTTGCAGCAATAACTAGGTGTTAGAGTCACAATAAATACAATGATCACTAATTAGCAATATTTCTATTCTGGGCTAAAAATAAGTTCAAATTACAACACGGAACTTTTTTATTTTATTTTTTTTAATGTTTTATACTCTGGGTCATGCTGTCCTGGTTTGTAAAAATAAAAATAAAAAAATCACAAATGTGTCTCTAGTTCTCAGTAATGGTCAGCTGCTGGTTTCCGTGGCAACCTGTTTCAAAAGCTGCGGCGCTAAGCCAGACATCACTGGACAAATGAGAGTTATGTGAGTGCAAGGATTAAGAAAGGAGCTGCAAAGTAAAGTGGAACTAAAGACTAAATCAACTGTGTATATGGTGTTTTAATAGCATTACCTACTGTTCCTAGTATTTTTATTTTTTTTGTTATTTTTTTTATGTTTCTGCAAATGTACTTATTGTACATTTGCAGTTTTCTGGTCAAAAAATGTCTAAATCTAAGTCTGTGCTGATTTCAGTGGCTTCTGCAATTTCCAGTAGTTGGTGACATCACGTAGGACTGCCCTGATTACAGCCAGGTGTTACAGCCTGGCCTCTGGGACGGAGTTTGAAGTGTGGATACCTATCACACTGTTCCAAATATGTCCAGACTCCGCCCCTCCTCCCCCCTCACTCTTTTCTTTAGTCCTCCAGGTACTGCCCAGTTTAGCAGCTCTATCTGAAATGATATAATACAGATATTTTAAAGGTGCACTATGCAACTTTTCCGGTGGAGCATCTGCCACTTTGTTGTCTCCACGGAGATGTTAATGCTTGACCTTTATGCTCCACCGTACGACATTAAACTTATCTATCAGCATGAAACAATAAGTTGACACCACCAGGCCAAGTTACATGTCAGTTCTGTGGTGAAGTTCTTAATTCATATGTGTAATGCCACACAGTGGAACATTCCAGGCATAGAAATAACATCCTCACGGCGGCAATGCCGGTACCGAACCACTCACTGGGAAAGTTACATAGTGTGACTTTAAGTTGAATTTCCCATGACATTCTACTATAAGATGTCATAGTGTTTGGCCCAGTGACACAACAATATGGCTGTCTAAAGATCTGAACTAGCAATGCTAAGTCAAAAGATGAAGGCCTCTCATTGGTTTAGACTTTTTTTTTTTTTTCCTTTTTTGTTTTTTTTCTTATTCATACACCATTCATTATAACCTTTGCACAATCCAGCCATATCTCATATGGATTTTTCCAGGTAGCAACGGCAACATCATAAGGCCATAAATACATGCACTGTATATGCTTGCCTTGTTACCTAGATACGGAGTAAACTATATGACAAATGTATGCATCAGTTGCACAGTGCCTGATAATCAAGCCGCACTCCCCTGGATAATTAAAGGTTCATTGGCATTGGCGTTCATTGGAGTTAATGTAAAGCGGATATAATATGTATGACGCATGTATTGGTCAATGGAGGTTAGCTAAGAAGAAAAAATAAAAACAAATGAGTTTATTTAAGTTTATTTAAAGGTGCACTATGCAACTTTTCAAGTGGGGGTTCGCTACTTGCTTCTCTCCATGGAGATCATATTGCTTTGTCTGGGATGTACTGCATTAAAGTATTGCATTAAAACATTCAATTTTGCATTCATTCAACTGCAGGTGTTTTAACGGCTGAAAATGCCTTGAAAAACATGCATTGTTTCGGTGAGAGAACTTGCCTCTCCACAGATCTAAGTGGATCTGATGCTGTCAGTTTCCATAGACATAGATGAGTTTTATGCCATGCTGTAGAACGTTCTAGACAAAGTAATAACATCTCCATGGAGACAAGCAGGTGGCAGATCCGTCACCAAAAAGTCACATAGTACACCTTTAATTGGAGATCTAAAAAGGATTCTACTGAAAGTGTCCAATAACAAAATTTCTTGCCCCAGTTCAGATATATTGTATAAGCAACTCTTCAGGTCAAAACAAGTCCGCTGTGTGCTGTCTGCATCTAATTATAACCTGTTTTATTGACCGAGAATCAGGAAGTGTGCACTTAACATGGCAGTTGTTGTTAGTATTAATATGACGCAAACTTCTCTGGCCTCTGAAAGTTGTGAAAAGCGCTAATGAACTCATCGGTAAGTGAGGAATAACCACTGCAAACCACCTAAAATGAGAATGTCTGTGTAATCCCTCAGTCGTCCATTTCAAATCTGTCAACTGGACACAAAGTTGTGAGAGTGAAGACGTTTCACTGCTCGTCCAAGCCGCTTCTTCAGTTCTGCTCAGATTACTGGTGGAAACGTCTTCATTCCTACAACTTTTTGTCCAGTTGACAGATTTGAATTTTTCTCTTACCACTTAAAATGAACTACTTCTGTTTTTCCCTTTTTTAAAACAGTAAAATCAGGTACAGCGACTGTAATTGTGTCAAATTACATTTTCACTGCTCTACCGAGCCTTTAGGAACGATAGCCGCCAATCTCTCTAACCCCAATATCGAGGAACGGAGACGTGGAACCATGCAGCCAGACAGCTTCACGGAGGAGGGAGGGGAGGGGATTTCGTGTGGCACTGGCAGGCCGTTAAATTAGCATCTAAAGCTGGGGGCTCTTAATTTGGGCTGTCAGACTCAAATGCCAACCGTGATGAAAACCGTCGGGGAAAGACGCCGTACCTTTACCTCCATAATACGAGAAGCAACAAAAGCAACACCGCAGCACTTGTGTTAACGCTGATTGAACACATCTGTTTTTCAAGACAGGGAAAAAATAAAGGTGGTTTGCAAGAAAGTTGTTGCATATATATTGGTGATGTGATGCCTGAGAGCTCATGAGGTTCCTTAACGTGAATGGTTGGATCCGGATCTCAGCTTTTAAAAGAGCCGAATCTTTTTCATTCTAATTTGTATGCATTTTTACACTGATTAACACTGAACCAACACAAGAATCAGCAGAGAAGCAGAGCAGGCGACACAAGTGAGAGGTTTGTGCACAAAAAATATATATGTGGCATCGTGATAACAGTTTTTAAATTATTATTATTGTAGTGCAGTGCAGTTTTGTTTAAATTCTGCATCATTTCAAAGGGTAAACACGCTCTCACTCTCAGTTTGAACCATTTTAAACACATTTAAGCCTTGGTCATTTCTCTCTGTGATTAGTTTGTTGATAAAATGAGTTCTCACATTGGCTTCTGTCATATAAAGTATATATATATATATAAGTAGTAAAAGAGCCAGTCTTTTAAACGGCTCTTTCAAATGAACAGATCCAAAAGATTCGGATCCATAAAAGAGCTAATATAAATGAATTGTTGCCCATTACCTTGTTGAATATTGTCTTTCTGCTAATATGAATTTAATTATGTAAAATAAATATGTTACTGCAATTCAGAATTTAGGAGTGCGTTGTCTGTTTAATCTTGGTTATGAACAGGTCTGGTTTTGCCCTTATTAAGACCTTTAGTTCTGGATGAACTGGATTAATAAGGATGTTAAATGCAAATAAATAAATAAATAAAAAATAATAATTTTATTCTGCACTCTTCTCTTGTACTGTCAATCTTATGATGATTATTTATGTTTTGATTTGTTGTATTGTGATTTTAATGTCTTTCTTATTCTGTAAAGCACTTTGAATTACTTTGTGTAGGAATTGTGCCATACAAATAAACTTGCCTTGCCCTAGTCCTGTATTCACCTTATTCCGGAAGTTTCCATGGGTGTCGCCATTGTCATTCGGGTTGTATTATTTTGCATGGGGCTGCTGACCTTAACAGCAAATAAGTTCTATACGGACTACAGAGCCTCCCAGAGAATCAGTGCAGCGTTGACTTGTTGGTCATATGAACATTGAACATTTCACACAAATTAGCCTACTTTATATCATATTTTAACAGCAAACCTTTTCCCAAATGACTGGGAATCCCGCTTAACCGGAAGTGCCACCACAAAGAAAGTGCGATTTGGTAGCATTTAGAGGCAAAAGTGGGCGGGGTGTAACACGATCAATATTTGTTTCATTTTCAATCAATGGTCAAATTATGGAATTATGCTCAATGTCAAAGTGATTTTTATTTAAATTTTTGTTTGTCATGACTTGAAATAAGGTGCGTTCACGTGCTATGCCAATTTTCAAATTTTGCAAATGACGATTGCCAAATTTGATGAAAAATCTCGCAAATATAAGCCTCACCCCGCCTTCTCAACACAACCGCAAATCCGAAACACTCCAGTTTAGTTGACTGCACACACTTGCTGTAAAAGCTGAAAAAAAGAATTGCCTTAGTTAAATGAGACTGTGACAAAGTGTGCTCGCGTGTCCACTGGGATGTCCGTTCTCATTTACTTTAATTGTCCCCTGGTCGCGTGTGGAGGAACTAAGTTGCAAAGCGGTCTGTGGGGATACCTGATCAAGGACGCCTGCAGAGCCGATTCACATGCCTATGCACCAAAAGGCTCTTCGCGCAAGGGAAAAATTACGATTCACCCAAAATGAAAAAAACAAATGGATGCAATTATCAAGCTCTGCACCTCCAACCGAGAAACTAAGGCAACATAAAAAGAATTTTGCAATCTCCCGTCGCAAGCACAAAACAAACCAAATTGAATTGGTTGTCATGACTGTACAAGCTTCTTTGTGCGACGCTTTAAGCTGCAGAATTCTGGTTAAAGCCCTGTACTGGATTTTTTTACCCAAATTTGTCTTGCCCCAGTACAGCTATATCGTATAAGCAGCAGTGTTTTATTGTCTGACATTCAGTGAATAATTTGGATGCTCAGAATGCATAAGGTAAGTGAGGAATAACTTGGACCGTTTAAAATGAACTTGTTCTTCACGTTTTTAAAACAGTAAAAATCAGGTACAGCGCCTTTAAGATTCCACGGTACCAAATCCCTACTACCTCACCAACATATGACAACAATTCTCTATATTTCCATTGAGGATTTGTTCATTTTTTTAATAATATATTTCAAATTGTACATTTGTGAACCAGTATTCCTTTATTGGTTATATGGTTCTAGCTACAGACAAAATATACACACTTGGACACACAAATTAAAACTGGGACTAAACTGGGATTAACCCCGCACTGGACTAGATTAAACTAGACGGTAATTTAATTTTAATTTCCACTTCTATGAGGTATTAAAAGCTAACACATAACATATTTAGATCACCATGTTACCTTTTATTGTTTTGAAAATGCTATATATTTGCAAAAAAAACCCCCAAAAAACAACGTATTAAGCAAAAAAAACCCCAAAAAACAACGTATTAACATGTTTAATAAGTTTGCTCTCTGCGCTAAGTCACTCTCCCTTCAGAGCACCATCACATTACAATCGACTTGCGTTCCGAAAATTAAACTGCTGCACATCGCATCAGGTTTGTGAAGCTGTAGTGCATTGTTTTGTATCAGCACGGGTGACGTGGGCTGAGCTTTGAACAGGATCGTACTGCTAACTGTAAGGAGGGTTCGAGCAGGGGCCGGGAGAGATCACGAAATTACTCAAACATGGATGGATGACATCTCAAACCTCTTCAGGCATGTTTTTGATGAGGGAACAATGTTATAACACGGCAGAAAGTTGCAAAAAGTCGATTTTGCATTATAGCAGACAGAGAATTATGGTGCCATCTAATATCTGGAAACTGCTCGTAGCCTCAGTCTCCTCTTGCTGCTTTGGGAATGGGAGCTGGCTGCACCTTGGGATATGGCCTTATAGTTACACACATTGAGACCCAGGCAGACAGAGTCTTTCATTCGGCCCCGAATTCAATCACTTTAGCGGCAACTTTAGATTTCCCCATTCTCCCAGACAGCTTCAAACTTATTTTCCAGAGTTGAAAGATTTGGGAGCTGTGAAACAACATCAGATTGGAAAGAGAAAATGGACAGTGAGACAAAGAAAGGAAGAAGAGAGAAAGGGAGAGAGGGCGGGGGAGAGGAAGAGGGAGAGAGTGAGGGAGAGACAGAGAGAGAGAGAGGGGGGAGAGAGGTTCGTGGGCTGTGAAACATGATGTTGGAAAGAGAAGATAGACCGTGAGACAAAGACAGGGAGCAAAAGAGGAAGAGAGACAGTGTGAGAAAGAGGAAAAGAGAGAGTTAGAGAGAGGAGGAAGAGGGTGAGAGAGATTTGGGGTCTGTGAAACATGATATTGTAAAGAGAGGATGGCCAGTGAGACAAATAGAAGGGGGGAGAGAGTGAGAGAAAGAGGAAGAGAGAGAGGAAGAAGGAGAGAGGGAGGAGAAAGATTTGGGGGCTGTGGAACATGATATTATAAAGAGAAGATGGACAGTGAGACTAAGAGAGGGTGAGAGAGAGGGAGAGAAAGAGGGATGGCAAAAGGAAAAGGGAGAGAGATTTGGGGGCTGTGAAACAAAATAAATAGAGGAGGGAAGTGACAGAGGGAGAAATGTGGGGAGAGAGAGAGACGAGAGAGAGAAAGAGCAAGATGTAGAGATAAAAGGAGAAGAGAGATTTGGGAGCTGTGAAACAACATGAGATTGGAAAGAGAAGATGGACAGTTAGAAAGAGGGAGAAAGAGAGAAAGGAGGGAGGGAGAGAGAGCGAGAGAGGGAAAGGGGGAAAGAGAAAGATGAAAATGAAAGGGCTCATTAAGGAGGTTGGGAGGGGACAATAATTTGAGAGAAAACATATTAAGAAGAGAGAGAAAGGGGGGAGAGATTTGAGAGGTGTGAAACTACAAAGGATTGGACAGTGAGACAGAAGGAGAGAGCAGAGAAAGAGAGAGAGTGAAGACCGAAAGAGAAGAAGAAGAAACAATGAAGAAGGGGAAGAAGAAGAGGAGGAAGAAAAAGAAGTAGGAGACGAAGAAGAGGAAAAATGAGAGAGATTTGGGACCAGCAAAACAACATGAGACTGAAAAGCAAAGATGCACAGTGAGACACAAGGAGAGAGAGGAGAACGAGAAAGGGACAGATGGAGAGAGACAAAGGGGGGGTGGATAAAAAGAGAGTGGGGTCGAGCTGTTAAATAATATGAGATTGGAAAAACAAAGGGGGGGAAGAAAGTGGGAGGGGAACAGAGAAAGAGCGTGAGAGAGAAAGTAAAAGAGAAAGATTTGGGAGCTGTGATTCAACATGAGATTGGAAAGCGAAGATGTACAAGGAGACAGAAGGAGAGAAAGAGACAGAGATTTGACTTTGAGGGGAGAGAGGAAGAAGAGAAAGGGAGTGAGAGAAAAAAAAGAGAGAGAGGGAGAAAGATGTAAAGAAAGAGAGAAAGGGTAAGGGAGTAGAGCAGTGGCCAGGCAGGGCAGTTATAACTCAGCCGTGCTCTCCGGGGTGAGGTCCCTAAATTACAGCGCGATGTGGACAGCTTGTCAATGGCCCCAGCCTCAACCCGAGGCAGACCTGCAGAGGAGCAAGCAGTGCACCTCCACCCCCTTTCCCTCCCCCCCCTCCCCCCCCTCCACCCCTCTGCTCCGACCA
>KN470107.1:9291-26252 GCA_000787095.1 Periophthalmodon schlosseri
TATTATTAAAGATGAGCTAGTTGGACCTTTTCAGGTTGAAAATGGACTCAAAATCAACTCTCAGACCTACTGCCAATTTTTAGAAGACACTTTCTTCAAGCAGTGGTACAGGAAAAATCTGCATCTTTCAAGAAGACTTTGATTTTTATGCATGACAACGCTCCATCACATGCATCAAAGTACTCCACTGCGTGGCCAGTAAAGGCCTTAAAGATGAAAAACTAATGACATGGCCCCTATTCTTCACCTGACTTAAACCCTATTGAGAACTTTTGGGTCCTTCTTAAGCAGGAAATTTACAGTGAAGGTAAACAGTAAACCCTCTCTAACAGCGTCTGGGAGGCTGTGGTTGCGGCTGCACAAAAAGTTTTTCATTTAGTTACATAATCATTCTGCACACTAATAGTTGCCTAATAATGGTGTACATGTAGATATTCTCTTAAGAAAGCCAAAACTTCACTTTTTCTACTTAAATGTTCAGGTTTGAGGGTTTGTTCGGCAGCTCGGAAGTTGTACAATAACAAAATTAATCCTCAAAACTACAACTTGCCTAAGAATTGTGCACACTGTGCAACTACATTCAGACTAAAGTTTACTCGATTATTACTCCACTCTCAGTCTCGTGTACTTTATCAAATTCTGTTGTACTCAAAACTGTACTTGTGTACCATATGTACCATATGACACTTTGTCCTTGAGTAATACTGTAAACGCCCTATGAATCTTTAGTAAGAAAACTTTGTGTTGACATTAAATATTTAAAAATCATGTTATACCTTTTCTAAATATTGTACACACCTACTCAGTTCAGTTCAGTTTTTTTGAGCTGTCTGTAGAAAAAAGTCAAACACCTCCCTACAAAAATGACAATATTATACAATCCTCAAAAGGAGTAAGTAGAAGTAAAAGTACTTATTATGAGAGCTTACACCATTTCCACATTTGTGCTTTACAGCTGTTAACTACAGACATAAACATTACGCAGTAAGTTAAATCAAACAGAGCTGATGTTACCATATGTTTGACTGTTTAGTGTGTGTATAGTTTTAAATACATACATTGGATTATATTTATATTGTGTATGTATATTTTTCAAATGTTTTTTTTTTTTTTCCAAAACACCATTTATCGCCATTGACAATTTAACAGCCTATGTTTTGTGTTCCTCAAATAATTATTTAGACTGAGAATTATAATTAACAAAACATTTTTTCACATTTTTGTCTTCTCTTCTCTCCACAGGACAGCATGGGGCAGCAGGCTAAGCAGATACGCACACAAGTGAAGAAAAACAGTGTCAAAGACAAGCTCAAACTGGCTCAGAACTTTCTCCAGAGACTGCGTTTCCTGGCAGACGAGGTTTACTCTTTAAACCTGACTCACTTTCATTCATAGCTCTGTTTATTTGAGCTAAAACAACACAGAATAGAAATAACAGTTTGATTTCCATTCACTGAAATATATTTACTCTCCTCTGGTGCAGCCTCAGCACAGCATTCCAGATGTGTTTGTTTGGATGATGAGTAACAACAAGAGAATTGCCTACGCTCGTGTCCCTTCCAAAGACCTGCTCTACTCCATTGTGGACGAAGAGACCGGGAAAGACTGTGGCAAAGTCAAGGCTGTGTTTCTCAAAGTGAGTCCCAACTCAACTCACTAAATCAAAGCATAAACCAGAAAATGTGCTTCTGGTTATCAAGAAAAGCATGCTCAAACGTTTATATGTTAAAGAGGGGGTATTATGCAATATAGACTTTTTTGGAGCTTTCTATAATGTTATAACGTTATTTCCTCATACAAAAATACACCTGAAGAGGTTTAAGATGTCATCCATGCATGTTTGAGTGATTTAGCAATGTCTCGGCCCCTATTCAAACCCTCTTTATGGTTATCAGTAAGATTCTGTCCTATGTACAAAAAACATGATACAAAACTGTACACAACTTGACAAACCTGATGTGATGTACAGTAGTTTCATTAGCGGGATTCACACTGATTGTGCACGGAGAGAAAGGAAGGGTAGACTCAGAACATAAAAAATTAAACTGAAACAAATTAAACATTTTAATATGTGTTTTTCGGGGAATGTAGCATTTTCAAAACAATGCAAGGTAGCATGGTGATCAAAATTATTTTAATAGATTCTTTTTCCAGACCAAGGATTGTTTGTTTGTTCATACCTGACAGTTTTACTGCTCACTAGTGGTCTCCTCACAGCGGTCATGCGATGTTGCTGTGACGTGTCCGGGCAGCTGATTTAAACAGGGTTTAAACAGGGTTTAAATCACCCCTCATCCCTCAACTAGTCTTAAATCAGATGACTGGACACGTCACAGCAACATCACGTGACCACTCTGAAGAAGAGCGCTAGTGAGCAGTCCAAACTGTCAGGGATGAAAACAAACTAAACCTTGGTCTGGAAAAAGAATCTATTCAAATAAATTAATGGAAGACTAGATGAACCTCATTGGACTGTGGTGATCTAAATATGTTAGCAGGTGTATTAGCAGTTAATACCCCATAGAAGTAATGCCCCCTCTTTAAAGGTGAACTAATTAACTTTTTTGGTGGAGTTTAGGCCAGCTGCTAGTCTCCATGGAGATGTTCTTGCTTGGCCTGAAATGTTACACTTGCATTTATTCAGTTACAGTTGTTTTATTTCTCAAAAATACCTGCAAAACCTGAAAAACATGCATCGTTACTGTGAATGTGTTTCTGACCAGTGCCTTGGCCTAGTGGCATCCCCTGGTTGTCTTCATGGGGATATGTTTAAATGTTATACTGTGGAGCATTTTACATCTCCATGAAGACATGCAGGTTACATAATGCACCTATAAATAGAGTAATATTGACAAAATGTACCACAAAATTCAGATTTATCACTTTATACCGTTGTTTGCAATATTACACTGCTAATTTAGGCTTTTTAAAATTTTTGATCAGATTTTTATATATTTTAGACTATACTTTGTCTCGAGAACAGTTTGGCATTATCAGTTTTTATCATTTCTGCTTTTTCTAATGCTAAATAGTAGAAGTACTTGTTGTTTTCAGATAGTAATGGTCGTCCCTCTCTTAGCGGACAGCAATATACGCAATAGTTGAATCTACTTTGCATTAGGTCCGTTATCCTGCAATATTTATCAGTCCACATCTAAAAATGAGTTTACTTACCCTCCATCTCATTTAATCATGACAGGTTTATAGACCCTAGTGATATTTCAAACCCAGCAATTGCCGTAGTAGTTGTAATAAAAAACAGAAGTTCACAATCCCCTTATGTCAGCCCATTATTGAGATGTACAGTGATTTGATTCTTGCCTAGAGTGCAGACACTTCAACCACTTACCCTAGTTACAGTCCCTAGATGTTTGTGAAAGGAAGGGCATCTGGAGTCAAGATCTGCGAAATTGCTGTTACAATCAAATGAACCAGCAAAGATAAGGTTTTGGATAGTTTTGTCTTATCGTACCAAAACTTTCTTCTGCTGTGAAATCGGTTGAAGTGATCTGCTGAGTCTGCATTGGTCTGATAACTGCAACGAGGCAAGAAACTCATTTGGAAAAGGACCAGTGTTGATTTTAGTTGGGCCAGTGTTTCCAAAGAGGCTGTGTGTGAAGAACTAGAACTGAACATTTAATTTTTTTTAAGTAATCAAACAATAAGACAGTTATAATTATAGATCAAATGTAAACACTGCATACACTCACTTTTTAAAACAACACATTTTGGCAAAGAAAATATACTGATAAAGCCATGGCACAATTTTGTCTCATATCTTTAGTATCCATGGCCAGTTACTTCATAGTAGAAAAATCAACATTATGCAGGTCATTATAATCACAAGAACTAGAAAATAATAATTTTGACTTGAGACTTAAGTCATTTCAGTTATGGCAATATGGCAATGAATAATATTATGAAGGAAGATTACAATTTTGATTTTATCATGATTCATGTTGGGTTTGTATATCTCTGTTGATTTTAAGAAGTAAATTAAGTCGTCCGCTTCTTCTGAGGGGTCACACTTCACTATGAATGGTTAAATCCAGCTGTCACTCACTCAGAGCCTTACAGAGACTGACCAATAGGAGAAGTGGGTTGGAAAATGTGTCTGTGTCTGAACAGATAGCTGCGTTAAATTCTGAATTAGTGAATCACGATATGGCGATATGACCAAAATTGATACTTTACATCTGATGTCATCAACATTCCCTGGGGGCGTGATGCTAACTGTAGGCATGCTCTGTCTGAGGCTTTATTAGACTTTAATCTGAGCTTTATTTGAACACAATCTGACCATAAAACTGTGTTTGTTGGAACTACAACAGGTGAGCTGATTTGTGCTGTTTCTCTCACACATACAGTTATGATCCCAAGCTAGCTAGCTAACCTTCTTTCAGTTAGTTACTCTGACCTTTTTGTTGAAAATCAAACACCTAAACAAGACCATGAATGCTCATATTGATCACAGGCTCTTGAAAATGTGTTGTTTAAATCCAATTTGGATTTTTTTCTTTGCAGTTTGCAGACTATCTTAACTACTTTTTTGGCTGTATTTGCTAAATGTGTGCATTGTATCACCATGGGAACATTTCATCTTAGAGATACATGTACAACACCCCCAGCGTAATGTCACCGCAAAGTATCAATAGCAGATCTCTACAGGGGTGAGATCACAATTTGATTTTTATCACCATATCGCTCAGTCCTAATTTCAATTACATTTACTGTATAATCCAAATAAGTAAAGCATTTACTGTTTATGTCACATTATATTGACTTCATCATTCATAAACTTTGATTTGGTTAAACTGGTCATGTACTCGAGGAATGATGATCTATAGACAATCTGAATGAAAGAAGATTAAGGTTTTCACTGTTGTTTAGCAGTGGAGCCAATAATATTGAAAAATTGTTAAATGTGATGTTTCAGATTTTTTACTGTGGCATCCCAACTTCATAGGGCAGTTTAGGTGAAACACTTACCCTCACCGTGATAATCAGGCGTTCCAAACCTGTTTAGACAAAAGGTTAAAGTTGACTTTGTCTCCATAGCTGCCGGGTAAGAAGGGCTTTGGTCCGGCCGGGTGGACAGTGCAGGCCAAGCTGGAGCTGTACCTATGGCTGGGTCTGAACAAGCAGAAGAAGGACTTCCTGAACGGGCTGCCCAATGGCTTTGAGGAGGTCAAGGCCTCCAAGAGCGCCCCCAGTTTGCAGTCTGTGCCCCCTGTCACCCTCGTCTACAACAGTGAGTGCACATCTGGAGAGAAACAAGAAAAAAAACTTAACATGTAACACCAGGGACACACAGACAGACAGAGGCAGAAGGAGACTGTCACTGATATTAAGTCTATACAAATTTCCTCATCAGACGAATGTGTCAAACAGCAGCTCTGCAGCACCTATTTATAGAAATATATGTGATCCACTCCATCACTTTTACTGTCACAGCGGACTGCATAGGTCGGCGGCGCTCACACTGAACTCGCCCCGCTCCAGAGTGTGTGTGGAACCGCTGCACGACCTCCTGTTTCAAGCGCACTCGGAGTGGACTTTTAGAGTTGCATTCACATCGGCCCAAGCAAATGCTCTTTTACTTAAACCTAACCTAGTAGCAGTGTGAAAACAACCTTAAAGTTAGTCCAGCTTTGTAATTGTTTCCCCGTGGACTGAGTTAAGTTCTAAACCAAAGTTAAATAAACTCTGGATTAGGCTTGCAGCGAGTATTGATCCCTTTCTCTTTTCTTTAAAAGTTCTGTGGTGTAACGGTTGTGTTTGTTCCACAGTGAAGCAGGTGTTCCAGCTCAGGGCCCACATGTACCAGGCCCGCAGCCTCTTTGCAGCAGACAACAGTGGACTCTCTGACCCCTTTGCCAGGGTCTTCTTCTCCACGCACAGCCAAGTCACAGAGGTAAGGGTCTAAGGGTGCATTCACATGTGTACTGGTTTGGCCCTGATTTCATCCCGGTTTAGTTCTGGGTTTAATCCCAGTTTAGTCCCAAATTTGATGGGGTGTGAGGCAGCACGGTGACTGAGGTTTCAGTATCTTGGTTAATGGTTAATGTGATGTTTCTTGTCGCTGTCATTGTGTCAGTTTATATTGTCACATTCTCTCTTCATACAGCAGTTTATGTAAAACAGTTAACACTTGCATTAGGGCTGCACGATTTGGGAAAAAGAACTATCACGTTTTTTGCGATTAGATTTGTGGTTGAGTGACTAGTACTCTTGCCTCACAGCAAGAAGGTTCCAGGTTTGACTCCCGGATCAGCCAGGCCTTTCTGTGCAGAGTTTGAAGTTTCCCCCCTCAACCCAAAAAACATGCACCAAAGTTAAAATTCTGTCCAAGGTCTCAAGATCTGGAGATGGGTCCCCGGGTGCTGCTCCTGACAGGTTGCTGCATTAAAGGAGAGGTCAAATGGACAAACACGAACACAGCCAATTTAACAGGAGAGTAAGGGAAGAACAGATGCTTGAGTGAATGCAAAAAGCATGCATTGCGTGCTCAACTCTCCACAAATCTGACCTGTAACTTGGCCTGGTGGTGTCACGTGGTTGTCTCTTTAGAGATGTACGTTTAATGTTATACTGTGAAACATTTTACATCTCCATGGAGACAAGTAGGTTCCATAGTGCCCCTTTAAATTGAGATGGGCAATATTGACAAAAATTAGCATAAAAGTGCAGATATACCACTGTTTGGAATGTACCACTAGTTTCTGTTGTTTTTATTTTTTAATAAAATAGACTATATATTCAATGTTCAAATGTTGCATATTTCCAGAACCCTAAATATAATTTCCATGGTGTATTCTCCAACAGCAAAGTACTACACATTACAGTTATTTTACACAATACTGAAATCAATATACTAAACAAGTGTAGCTGTATAACAAAGCATCATTATCATAATAACAGACTCCAGCAAGTCCCAGGACAGACATCATCATTTACATTCTCCTGTCCCTATAGTCAGAGCTCTTATGTTCATATCATCACAGAGGAATAACGCTATCTTTGCCTCATCAGATCCTGAACGAGACACTGTGCCCCACGTGGGACCAGCTATTGGTGTTTGACGATGTGGAGCTGTTTGGAGAGGCCAGCGAGCTCCGAGACGATCCACCCATCATCGTCATCGAGTTCTACGACCAGGACACCGTGGTACGCGCACACAAAAACAAAGGCAGAATAGATGGTGTAGCTTCTAAGACGGTTCTGAAACAATGTAGATTAGAATTGTCACCAGGCTGTAATAGATTAGACTAACATCAGATCTAGACAAATAGGGTTTACACATACCACAGTCACTATGTTTGCATGCACAAAGAGCTCCGAGTGAGATTAACAACAGAATTCAAATTGTCCTGCCCCAAAGCCTGTCAGAGCACTTTTGGCTAGAAATCGACCGATGTGTTTTTTTTCATGGCTGATGGTGATACCAAAGAAACTGTTCGCTGTTCGATAAGATGGTATTTTTGGGCCGATATGTAGAGCAGGTTTTGATTATTTTCCCCAAATTCAATTTCAATTTACTTCAAACTCGTCCAAGCTCTTTTTTTTTACCACAGACCTACATGAGAGCTGTAGTCACGTTTTGGACAGTTATCTTTTCGCACTAAAGTGTTCAAATAAAGTTCTATGCAAACTCTTTTGGCAGCAGGTCGGCCAAAGCCAGTATGCTAAAAAGTGCTAATATTGGCCCAATATATCAGTCTATCTCTACTTTGGCAAATGTAAATGAGCATTACATCGAGGAACTGATTTTTAGACATGCTAGGACCTGCATTGCTCAAGTTATTTGATATTCACAGCCAAAATTGCACATGCATTTTGAAATCCTGTTTAAATTGCTGGCGTGCATGTAACCGTAGTGACTGACAAAAACACCTGTTCAGTATATTTAAAAGGAGAATAGCTCCAAACATTTAAAACTGTTTATTTTTACTATTTCATGAATTAATCCATTACTAAAATGCTTATCAACTTCAGGGCTTGGTTGTTAAAACATGAAGCTGTGGTTCTAGATCCTAAACTTGGGTGGCAATTTTGGATAGATTAACATATGTAATAATTGTTGTTATTATCATGCTTTCTAATTTCATTACTGCTCTGTTGTGGTATTGGGTTTAACCTCTTTAATAGTAATTACCTTGGCTCTATATAAGCCTATTGACTCAATGTAGATGAATACAGACCTATCTGATAATGTGTCCTGGCTTTGTCAATACTTTTGTTAGACCTACATGAAAAATCATGTGGCTATTACTACTATGGAATCAATAACTACACTACAAAAAATCTGACACACTTTTGTCTTTATTTCCAGGATTATTTACATTGTAGATTCTCACTAAAGGCTTTAAAACTATGAATGACACATGTGGAACTTAGCAAATAAAAATAAACTCAAAATAACTCAAAACTTGTTTTAGATAGATCAAATTAGCCACCCTTTGCTTTGATTGCTGCTTTGCATTTCTTGACCCTGTCATGGCACAGCTGTGAAGTGAAAACCATTTCAGGAAACGTCATCATGAAGCTCATTGAGAGAAGGTCAAGGGTTTGCAGCACTGTCCACAAAGCAATGGGTGGATACTTTGAGGAATTTCAATCTAAAATGTATAATTTGCTACATAATTCTATATATCTTGCTTCATATATTTCATGTCTTCTGTATTTATCTAAAATGTACAAAAGTAGTAAACATAAAAAATAACTTGAATGAGGATTTGTGTCCAAACTTTTGCTTTTGAATCGTTGCTGCTAAAATGTCTCCTTTAATGTGTGGATATATATATTAACAGTGTTGTGTCTCTATCGCCTGCCTGCCCTGATTACACTCCTATCTGTTTCCCCCTTGCACTTGTGATTCCCCAAATAGAGTATTAATACCGCACTCTTTTTTAAGATAACAGTATCTAATGTAGCATGAAATTACAATCTCACTAAGTTTGACAGAAAGTTGCATGTGTTCCCAGTATTAATACCCCCTTACTCACCCTGTGTTGAACAATACTGACCCCGAGTGGCGGTTGTGTGAAAGTGCACCCCCTTCGCACATTTCCACCCCTTCCTCACTTGTTTGGACTGTCCCCTCTCCCTGGTGTTCAGGGCAAGGCAGAGTTCATAGGTCGCACGTTTGCCAAGCCTACCATAAAGATGTGTGATGAGCACTACGGCCCCCCAAGGTTCCCCCCTCAGCTGGAGTACTACCAGATCTACAGAGGCCACTGCACAGCCGGGGAGCTGCTGGCCGCGTTTGAGCTGCTACAGGTAAAAAATACTTGGCATTTCTTCAGTTTGTATGAATATCAACAAAATTACTACTTAAAATTTTGGGGGTTTTCACTTTAAAATTGTAATACTTGCCCTCACAGACAGTAGTAGTTGCTGTAGTTGAGTTGATTTTCAGCTCAAGAGTTCAAAATGAAACAGTATTTGTTTCTCTGGCCTTACTAATACAAGTGATTTTGTGGTAATACTAGTAGTAAAAGTACAGATATGAATAATAGTATTAGCAGAAGCGGAAGTGGTTATGCTAGTAGTAGTACAACAGTAATGGAGCTCAACAGTAAATTTCCCATTCCTTTTCCCCATAGACTTTCCGTAAAAATAAAACACAATGGATGCTAACCCTCTATGTAAACTTTAGCAAAATGCTTTAATAACGTAGCTGTTTATAGCGTTTCAGAAACAGATTTCAAATAAAGTTTTAGGCTTTGTGGTCATCAGTTACCACAGGGCTGATTAGCCCTGAGCAATAATTTTTTGTCTATGGGAAAAATGTTTTCTTTACCAACTGGTGGGCGGTCACTGAGGAGCTCCATAGCGAGGTGGTCACAAGAGCAGCTGGATGTGCAATACAAACCAAAGTATTATAAATGTAAAACAAAAATTGTAAAGAGCCATATATCTTGAAAGGAGCTATGTACAATTATTATTATGAATTAGCTACAAATTAAAGCAATTTCTGACATAAATACTTAAAACTAGTCTCTACCATCAAGTTTGTGTTGTGTCGTTTCCTCTTATTTCCACTGCCAGCTTCACTAAATCTTAAAATCCCTTTACAAAATGTTTTCCTGTTCCATTTCCACTCGGCCGCGTCCAGTTACTTTAGTGTTCCATTTCCTGGAGTCTTTCTCTAAACTACATCTTCCTGTCTTGTCCTGCTCTGTCCAAATCCCATCTCCTGTGTGTGCCGTGGCGGCTGCAGGTTCCGTTTGACTCAGAGGAGATCAGGAGAGCTCTGATCGCTGTCCATAACTTTGCTGTCCCTCAAATCAAGGTGCTCTTTCTCATTCTCTCCTTCATCTCACTGTGTTTGGACTGTGTCTGTTCTGTCATTGAAACAAGTTGACCAAAGGCATAATAATAGACACGAGAACTGACACGAGCTACAAAAGGCAAGGCAAATTTATTTGTATACCACAATTTATAGACAAAGTAATTCAAAGTGCTTTACAGAATAAGAAAGACATTAAAATCACAATACAAACAAATCAAAATATAAATAATCATCATAAAATTAACATTAAAGGAGAAAAGTGCAGAATAAAAACCTTTCAGTCATATTCACAGCTAAACAGAACCGTTTGGAGCCTGGATTTAAGACTGTTCAGGAAGACTGTTCCAGGTTTTAGCTGCAGAAAACTGAAACGCTGTTTCCCCATGTTTAGTCCTGACTCTGGGCACCAGCAGGAGGCCAGTCACTGAAGTCCTCAGAGTGCGAGATGGTTCATATGGCACTAACATGTGGGAGATGTAGTTTGGTGCTAGGCCATGGAGAGACTTGTAACAAGCAGAGTTGCTTTAAAGTCTGTTCTTTGAGCCACAGGAGCCGGTACAGAGACCTGAGCACAGGACTTATGTGCTGGTTCTAGTCAGGACCTGAGCAGCAGCGTTCTGGATGTGCTGCAGCTATTTTAACACTTGTTTGGAGAGGCCAGTGAACAGGCCGTTACAGTAGTCTAACTTACTGGAGACAAATGCATGGACAGTAGTCTAACCTACTGCATGTAGGTAAGACTACTGTAACGGCCTGCTCACTGGCCGACTTATCCATGCATGTAGTCTAGACATGCATGGATAAGTCTCTCCAAGTCTAGTTTAGACAGTATACCTTTGATTTTTGCAATGTTTTTTAGATTTAGATTTTACAATTCAAAACAAAATACTATATCTTTTGAATGGTCCAAAGTTCTCAAAATGTCACCTATAAGCAGGATGCTGAAGCCAGTGAATTACACATGAACTGGTTGACAAATGGGTTAAATGCAGAAAAAAATTTCAGACAAACAATTTGTTCTTGATTGAAGGACCTTTCCCCATTCAAAAGATATAATATTTTGATTTGAATTGCTTAATTGCTATGACCAGAAGACCTTTGCCATAGCTGGAAACTCATTAATTGGATGTTCCTAATGAAGGTCCATGAGAATCAAGCTACTTCAAATTGTATAATTTAAAATAAATCATTGGATCATCCATTTACTACTATTACCAAAATAATTGCACCTTTCATGTCTGTAGCACCTGTAGCAACAGTGTTAATATACATAAAACAAGGCTGTGAAGGTATTACAGTACGTCATGTAAGATATTGTTCGTGTTTTTTCTCTCTAGATTGGTCAGGGGGGTCGAGCTGAGCTTCCTCCTATTGAAACCTGCACAGACTCAGAGCGTGGACCCATAGTCCCTGTACCTCTGGGGATCAGACCTGTGCTCAGCCGCTACCGCATAGAGGTACCACTGATGCTAAAGCTGTTTACTATCTCTGTTAAGAAATGTTTAGTCAGCTTGTTTTTGTTAGTCTAGTTAAAGTCATGCTAATTTATTTCAAAAGGGGGTATTATGCAAAATCTTTTTTTTTTGCTTTCTACCATTTCTACCATGTTATAACATTGCTCCCTCATCAAAAACATGCCTGAAGTGTTTTTAGATGTCATCCATACATGTTTGAGTAATTTAGCGATCTCTCTCTGGGTACTTTTCGAACCCTCCTTACTGTTAGCTGTAAGATTCTGTCCAATGCTCTGCCCACAAGCCTACGTCACCCATGATACAAAACTGTACACAATAACTTCACAAACCTGAGGTGATACAGGTGTACAGTAGTTTGATTAGCTGGATGCACACTGATTGTGTTGTGATAGCGCTCTGATGGGGGAGGGACTTAATGCAGGGAGCAAAGGGAGGGGAGACTCAGAATAAAAGGTAACATGGTGATCTACATATGTTATGTGTTAAGTTAATACCCCATAGAAGTAAAATACCCCCGCTTAAACTAATCCATAATAGTTTTAGATAAATTGTATTGCATTACGTCATAGGTCATGTACAGATGTGTTCTTGGACAGTGAGTTTGGTTTGTGTCTCTGGGATTGAAAAGAGGATCTTGCTCTATTCTTGTTACTTTCATTCAATTTATTATTGCAACAAAATATCAGTGCTTTTAGTCAACACAAATATGTACTAGTTTTAATAGACAAAAATATATGTAATTTTAGTCATAGTTTTAATTGATACTTTGGAGTGACATCACACTGGGGGTGTTCTGCATGTACGGCTATGTCAGCATGTTCAGCAGTTTCCATGGCGACACAATGCACACTTTAGGAAACACTGTCAAAAAACTTAGAATAGTCTGAAAACTCAAGAAAAAAAATACAAAATATATTTAAACAACAAAACAGTTGGCTAATGCTAGCTAGCTTGTGATTGCAGTTTTATCTGTGAGAGACTCACAAAACAGCTCACCTGTTGTACTTCCAGCTAAGTCAGTTCGTTATGGTCAGATTGTGTTAAATTAAATTAAATTAAATCAAAGTTCAGATTAAAATCTAACATGAGTAACATAGCCTCAGACAGAGCAGTGCCTAGAGTTAGCATCACACCCCCATGACATCAGCTGCAAAGTATCAGTAGATGAAAATGTATGCAATTGTAGTCATAGTTTTAGTTATTGTGATCACTTTTTACTTAGTTCTTCTTTAATTTGAGCAGAAATATGACTAACAGCAATATTATGAAAATAGTTTAGTTGATTATTATTTGATCAAACTGTTCGAAAATAAGTGTCTTTTTGGGCTACATGGAGTGCTCTTGTTTGCTGCAGGTCTTGTTCTGGGGCCTGAGGGACTTGAAGAGGATAAACCTGGCTCAGGTGGATCGCCCCCGTGTGGACATAGAGTGTGCTGGACGAGGGGTGCAGTCGACGCTCATTCAAAACTATAAGAAAAACCCAAACTTCAGCACTCTGGTCAAATGGTTCGAGGTGGTAAGTGCAAATGTAGAACTCTAAAGGCCATAATGACTTTAAAGGTGCTGTACGTGATTTTTACTGTCTTAAAAATATGAAAAACAGAAGTAGTTAATTTTAAACAGTTTGTCCAAAGTTATCCCACACTTTCCTAACGCATTCCTTGCTTCATAATTATTCACCATGATGAGTTTGTAAGTGCTGTTCACAACTTTCAGAGGCCAGTGCAAAGTTTTTGTTGCCACAGTAATGCTAACAACAGCTAGTATGCTAAGAGTACCCCATTACTACTTGCTGGTTTGAGTAGGATAAAAGGCCTCTGTAATAAGATGCAGACAGCACACAGGGGTCTCATTTTGGCCCTAAGAACTGCTTTATGATATATCTGTACTGAAGACAGATTTTACTTTATTAAATGAAAACAAATGGGTATAACCACTTAAAATGATTAAAAAAAAAATCCCAACATAACCTGATAATATTGTGTCATACTGTGCATACAGGACCTCCCAGAGAACGAGCTGCTACACCCCCCTCTGAACATCCGTGTGGTGGACTGTAGGGCCTTTGGGAGGTACATCCTGGTGGGCTCTCATGCCGTCACCAGCCTGAGACGTTTTATCTACAGCGCCCCAGACAAGACCTCCAACCACTGGGCCACTGCAGGTATATATATATATATATATCACTTATTGCCTTTATTTCATATTTGACTTGGTTTTGTGAATTGTGACTTGGTTTGGTAGGATAGTACCTGTGTAAATGTTGGTTTTTTTTACATCAGTTTGTAGAAAAAAGTTGAGAAGAAAAGTACAAAAATACAGTAGTAGCACGTAGTAGCAAGTTCTAAAATGGTATTACCTTTACTTATGCCATGAACACTGAAAACTCCATCCAAAATGCTGAGGCAATTTACCCACAAGGAAGGCATTGTTCTGACAGGTTAAGGTGTTGTCATTTATATTCATTAGTCTAATCATAACTATAGTGCAATTTAGACACGTTTTAGACACCAGGAAGTAGAGTTATAAATCCTAGAAAAACAAAATGATGCAAGATTTTTTTGTAAAATCTTAAATATAAGGTTGTTAACTATGTTTTAGTGAAATGAGTAGTTTAACCTGTCATGAACTTTAGTTTTTAATTTATGGTGGTGGTATCTTAGTCTGCTCCAGTAACTCGAAACCCTGTATTCATTCATACCTTAAAGGTCCTGTATTACACAACATTGATTCTTTAAGCCATCTTATAATGTTGTCACCTCATCAAAAACATACCCGGAGTAGTGTTTTGTTTCATTCACACATGTTTGAGTAAGCCTTTTATTACTAGTCTGTCTACATCTCCAAAGCTCAAAATGCTCTGTTCTACCTTGTAATGTCATGAAGCGGTAGTTTTCAGGTTAATAGCTACCTTTTACCTTTAATTCAGTAGATATTCCAGGGCTGAAATTATCTAAATGATCCAAGTGAAGGTGTATGGAGTTTAAAAATACAGAGGAGCACTTCCTGTATTACCACATTACATCAAAATGATCCAGTGAAGGTGTATGGAGTTTAAAAATTACGGGGAGCACTTCCTGTATTACCACATTACATCACAAGGTGGAATAGAGCATTTTCAGTCTGAGAGAAGAACACAGCAGGGTCTGTGTGTTAACATGTCTGAATGAAACAAAACACAACTCCAGGTATGTTTTTGATGAGGAAACAACATTAGAACAGAGATCAGAAAATAGCCTAATATGGGCCTTTAACAAGAGTATGAATGTTAAACCGTACACCTCCACTCTTACTTTGTCTGAGAAATATAATTGTATCTCTGTTCATTGGCTTGCTTTGCTTCACCATCTGCATCTTGTTTCTTCTTTCTTCTCTTTCATATCTCCTTCTGCCCTTTCCTGTCTTACCACTTGAACCTGCTCTCCTGCTGTTTCTACTGCCCCATGGTGGTCACTCACGCCTCAGCTAAACTAATGAACGGCTACCTGGTCCTAACTAACGGCGGCTCGCAGCCTCATGCCTCACCCAGCGTCTCCTCGCGCACTTTCTCTCGCCCCGCAGGTGACGTCATCCTCAACATGGACGACACCAGCGTGCGCAAGATGGACACCATAGTCAAACTGGACGCTGTAAGACGAAGAGTGTAACTGTTGTTGTGATAGACGTGGTAGGAAAGAGGAAGGGTAAAGTCAGCTGCAGAGAGTCATTATGGTCCTAAGCCTGGATAAATCTTTTTAATATTGAATAACTGCACATCATTAGACTCTCATGGAGGCTTTTTCAATCTTAACTTATAGAATATGCTTGACATATCTCGCCATAAATTACACACCGCATAGTTAAAAGGCGCTGCACCTGAAACGTAAAAAACAGAACTATACTTTTTAAGATTTGCAGTATTTCCTCTTACCTTATACATTCCAAGCATCCTAATTATTCACCACAATGAATGATTTTCACAACTTTCAGAGGTCAGATCAGCCGTCATGGTAACGCTAAAAACAACTAGCATGCTAACAGCACATTTCCTGATTCTCGGAAGATAAAACACTTTAAACATAAATGCAGACAGCACACAGTGGACTCATTTCTGCCACAAGGGCTCCTTATACAATATATTTGTACTCAGACAAAAACACTCTGAACTACATAGAAATAAACAGGTACAGTGGGGCAAAAAAGTATTTAGTCAGCCACCAACTGAGCAAGTTCTTCCACTTAAAAAGATAAAAAAAGAGGCCTGTAATTTTCATCATAGGTACACTTCAACTATGAGAGACAGAATGGGGGGAAAGAATCCAGGAAATGTAGGAATGTAGGATTTTTAATGAATTAATTGGTAAATTCCTATTCCTATTCCTATATTTGGTCACCTACAAACAAGCAAGATTTGTGGCTCTCACAGACCTGCAACTTCTTCTTTAAGAGGCTCCTCTGTCCTCCACTCGTTACCTGTATTAATGGCACCCGTTTGAACTCGTTATCAGTATAAAAGACACCTGTCCACACCCTCAAACAGTCAGACTCCAAACTCCACTATGGCCAAGCCCAAAGAGCTGTCAAAGGACACCACAAATAAAATTGTAGACCTGCACCAGGCTGGGACGACTGAATCTGGAATAGGTAAGCAGCTTGGTGTGAAGAAATCAACTGTGGGAGCAATTATTAGAAAATGGAAGACATACAAGACCACTGATAATCTCCCTCGATCTGGGGCTCCACGCAAGATCTCACCCCGTGGGGTTAAAATGATCACAAGAACGGTGAGCAAAAATCCCAGAACCACATGGGGGGACCTAGTGAATGACCTGCAGAGAGCTGGGACCAAATCGCCAGGGACTCAAATCCTGCAGTGCCAGACGTGTCCCCCTGCTTAAGCCAGTACATGTCCAGGCCCGTCTGAAGTTTGCTAGAGCATTTGGATGATCCAGAAGAGGATTGGGAGAATGTCATATGGTCAGATGAAACCAAAATAGAACTTTTTGGTAAAAACTCAACTTGTCGTGTTTGGAGGAGAAAGAATGCTGCGTTTCATCCAAAGAACACAATACCTACTGTTTTTCTGCAAAGGGACCAGGACGACTGATCCGTGTAAAGGAAAGAATGAATGGGGCCAGGTATCGTGAGATTTTGAGTGAAAACCTCCTTCCATCAGCAAGGGCATTGAAGATGAAACGTGGCTGGGTCTTTCA
>KN470107.1:26319-44024 GCA_000787095.1 Periophthalmodon schlosseri
CAGCAGGACAATGATCCCAAACACACCGCCCAGGCAACGTAGGAGTGGCTTTATAAGAAGTATTTCAAGGTCCTGGAGTGGCCTAGCCAGTCTCCAGATTTTATGGATTTTTTTTTCTCATTTTGTCTCTCATAGTTGAAGTGAACCTATGATGAAAATTACAGGCCTCTCTCATCTTTTTAAGTGGGAGAACTTGCACAATTGGTGGCTGACTAAATACTTTTTTGCCCCACTGTACAGCCAATTTAACTAGAATTTAAAATTATATTGTCAAGGTAAGAAGTTGTTTTGAAATCTAGGTACAACACAATATTTCATTAGCTGTAACAGAGAGCTCTGATTCTACATCCAGCCCTTTATTAGACCAAGATTTGCCAATATTGTGTCTGCCACACTCCCCCTAGTGGATGATACATCAATTGAACACTGCCTGCTTCAGAATGGCAAAATTGGGGCCAGTGCAAAAGTAGCAGCTGTCTTTGCTCACTCCCTTTTTGATATAGGCATATTGGGCCTATATTGTTGTCTGCCCTGTAGGCTTTGTACAGTGTTTCTCCTTGTATCTGATTGTGTGGCTCCTGCTCCTAACTGTGGCTATTAACCCCTTGTGTTCTGTGTGATGCCCTGATGTAGATGTCTGACGCTGTAGTCAAAGTGGACATGGTAAGTCAACAGTAAGTAGCAAGTACGCTACAACCAAGGAAATACTGAGAATTAGTGTTTTTGTTTTTGATGTGAGTAGAATGAAGAGGAGAGCAAAGACAAAAAGAAGAAGAAGAAAAAAAAAGGAGTGGCAGAGGAGGAGGAGGAGCCAGACGAGAGTGTACTGGACTGGTGGTCCAAGTACTTTGCCTCCATAGAGACACTCAAGGAGGTTTGTACGATACAGTATTGCTGTATACTGCTGTCCCAGTACAAATATAAGCATACCATATACCATACACCCATAATGTTATATTCATCCTTATTTAGCCTGCAAATCACCAAATGCACCCAGAGCCAGTGTTACTAGTAATAGCTATTCTTCACCACTGTGCTCAAAAGCACCAAAACAGACACACAACACTGTACTGTCACAGCCACTGTAAATCAACAACACAGGACAAAAAACTGTTACACAGCACTCTGGCCAAACAGCACATTTACCACACCCACTGAGATCAGAATATAATGAAGATAGGCACACTACATGACCGCACTGTACACCAGAGGTGAACCGCCAAATCGAATTTAAACTACATCATACTTAAACAGTGTTATTCCCAGCACTGCTCTGTTATTACAACAGTATGTTGTTGCTGTTCTTGCAGAAGCTGAAGGCTCAGGAGGCAGCCCAGGCAGAGGCGGAGGAGAGAGAGGATCTGGAGATTCTGGTGGAGACTGGAGGTATAACATACACACGGAGAGCACTGAGACGAAGAGTCATAGTGTCAGTGTTCATCTGTCATTGTTACACAGCAAGAGAGGGCCCATTGTTTTAGCTTGTTACTGCAGCTGTGAGATGCTCAGTTTCACATGGAGAATGAACGCTGCCCCCTCAAAATTTTAACACATTCATAGTTTACTGCACTACTTATTTTAGTCCAAGCAATATTATCAGTGTTTCTTGCTTTCCCAAACTAAGCAGTTATAAGAGAGTTTGGTTTTAAAATAAAAGAGGTGTAGGTAGATGTTGTGGATTCTTCATGTTTCTTCATCAGTGCATCCATCAGAAATATCAGAAATCTGTCACTCATGAGTCATCTGCATCTTGTCCTGTTTTACCCATGACCTCATAAATTCCCATGAAAGATGGTTTGTGTTATTCTAAATACCTGTATACACTCATTAGTATTTCTATAATACAAAACATTATCCAATATCTAAGTAACTGACGGTACCGTATTTCCAGTCAGTGGCACTGGAGTTGTTCATAGTGTTAATATTTAAAATGAAATTATATTTATTAGGCCAGTATTTCTGGTACTTGCAACTAGTGATTTTTTTAAAACATTTGTTTTTATTTATTTTATAAGTAATACTTTGATTCACACTACGCACAAAATACTAGATGTATTTACATTAAACAATATAATTTACAATGATGAGATCATAAAATGGTAGCCATCTTTCATGTAGCAGTGTGGTGCTGTGTTCATGTTGTCCCTCACATGTGTCCACTCCATGTCCACTCACTACACATCAGAGCTCAAACCAGACGACCTTCTGCTCAAAGGCCCCAAGCTCAAGGACAAGAGCAAAGATAAGAGGTTCACCAAGGATAAGAAGAAAGGCAAGGAGGCAGCAGACGGGGCAGAGAAGAGGCCTGTCAAACTCCGAGTGGACGAGCTCATGGTACAGACAAACAGAAAAAGTTGTTTATATCACTGCATAGAAGTGGTCTCATTATGTTTCTTATTTTGGATGTAATATAGAGATTTGAACATGTGCTGTTGGCTGCAGGTGTACAACAAGGAGCTGGAGTCAGAGTATGGGGACTTTGAGGACTGGCTGCACACGTTTAATCTGTACAGAGGAAAGGCTGGTGACGATGACGAGCACGCACAGGACGAAGACAGGATAGTCGGCAGATTCAAGGTTATTCATTCTGTTCAACTACTATGGAATATGCCTGTTACAGCTCATTATATTGTATTTTATAATTACAGTGATGTTATTTACTTTCCATTGTCTAATGTTACTTTCCAAGTTTTACATAAAGGTTTAATACTGCCATTTGTTTCAGTAGTATCTTTTGCTTTATATAGTAGCCGAGGTCCACACTTTAACAGGTTAATGTTAAAATGCTTTAGGGCCAAGTTACATAGATGAGTTGAATGTCATACTGTGGACATTCAAGGCAAAGCAATAACATCTCCATGGAGACAGGCATATACCAGACCCTCCACTAGAGAAGTTACATAGTGGACCTTTAAGTTATTCTGAAAACGCTACAGGTATGTAGACATATATTGCTTGTCCATAATTTCAGATAAACTTTTTAATGTTTCAAGACAATATCAGTAATCCATAAGTAAGTAATAGTACCAGTAATAGTACATCAGTAATTATACCTTATAAGTCATTTGTCCTTCTCTGAAATACACTTGGATTTGAAGTTGTTGTTTTTCATCTTTGGCCCCAAAATACTGGTTTGTTTCAGGGTTCCTTGTGCATGTACAAGCTCCCTCTGTCAGAAGAGATCACCAGAGAGGCAGGATATGACCCAAATATGGGCATGTTCCAGAGCATCCCCCACAACGACCCAATCAAAGTGCTGGTTAGAGTCTACGTGGTCCGGGTGGGTTGGGTCTATCAGTTCTAAGGTTAAATATTTGAACCCACACATATATTTACTATAGTGTTACTGTCCCCTAGGCGACAGACCTCCATCCTGCTGATATCAATGGGAAGGCCGATCCATATGTTGTGATCAAACTGGGCAAGTCCGAAATCAAAGACAAGGAGAACTACATCTCCAAACAACTCAATCCTGTTTTTGGCAAGTGAGTAGAGAAACATTTGAATGAAACAGATAAACATGTACAGAGGAAGGAACATTAGATTTGACCTAGTGTAAAGGGTCAGTGTGCTTTTTGCTTCATAACTTGTTGAGAATTTAAATATTTAGCATACTGTCCCTGGGCGAAATTAATGGGGTGGGATGGTGATCTGAAGGAAAAACACAAACATTGGAAGGTATTTTAAATCCGACGTATTCTGCAAAATCAACTTTTTAAAGCTTTTAATCATGTTGTAGTTTTTTCCCCTCTCCATTTACTCACCCGAAGTTGTATTTGGCGTGATCCGTGCATGTCTGAGCAATCTTTAATTGCTTATTTTTAAGATGCCATATTGACGATCAGTCCCCATTTTCACCGCTAGCGTTATCTGCAGCTATTCGTAGGAGATGCCGACAGCTACACGGCTCTTTGTTGTGATGATGTTTACGGCGACTTTAGCTCCCATTGGGCACTGCAGTTTTCTTACGTGGAAGTCAACGGACTTGTTTCTTTTATTAAGTCGTTTTAGATTAATATTGCGATTTATAATGTGCAAATTATAACAATGGTCCATGGGTGTCATCAGTTATTACTATATAGCAGACACAAGCACAATAGGTCTGCTTTGATAGGTGTCAACCTTTTACAAACTATTGCTTTCCCTGTTTCTCCTGTCAGGTCGTTCGACATAGAGGCCACGTTTCCGATGGAGTCCATGCTGACTGTGTCCGTGTACGACTGGGACCTTGTGGGCACAGACGACCTGATCGGAGAGACCAAGATCGACCTGGAGAACCGCTTCTACAGCAAATACAGAGCCACATGCGGCATCTCCTCACACTACTCACTGTGAGAGCTGTCCTCCTCTATGTGTGCAAACGATAAGGCAGAGGAAAGAATAACATGGATTTCAGTAGTGATCAGTTGTGATTTTTCAGTTTTCAGAGTGGAATAGTTGAATTTAAGCATGTGTTTACTTCATTTCAGTTGGGTAATAGAAGAAAACAAGAATATCCAATCACTTACATAAAAGTAAATGTTACGACAATGGAATTATTATAACCAGTAAAATGAAAGCAAACATAAAGATTGCTTGATAACTAATCATGAAAAAAGTACACCTCTGTAGTCCACCTCTGTTTCCCTGTCATCTTCATCATCTGCATTAACACAAAGTATTTGTTGTAATTTTACCGTGTGGTCTCATTAGACCATTATAATGTTTCAAATAATGTAATACAAAACTACAAATACCAATATCCTTTCATATTCTATCCTTTGCTTATCTCCTGTCCAAAACTGTAGCCATGGATACAACATCTGGCGGGACCCAATGAAGCCCAGTCAGATCCTTGCACGGCTGTGTAAGGAGGGGAAGATGGAGCCCCCCCAGTACGGCCCAGGGGGCACTGTGCAGGTGGGGGGGCGGGTGTTCCAGGCGGCCACGGAGATCGAGGATGAGAATGGTACACACTTTATTTACATACTTTGAATTTCCTTCGAGATCAATAAAGTATTTGTCTATCTATATCTGTATCTATCTATTTATTGTCCTACAAGTTATACTTGTTTACAAACTACATAAGGGACATGGTTTTAAGGGTGAACATATATGGAAAATGGTAAATATAACAATGGTTGTTGTGTTGCAGAGATTAAAATTTGAAAATTAAGTAAATCATAAATATAATATAAAAACAATTGAAAAGGGCTGCAAAAAGAGACACCAGAAAATAAAATGAACAGATCCTCACAGGGTGATCTACAAAAAGATGGTGTAAAGTAAAGCTGTATTATTTTGTGTTTAAAGGAGGCACTTGGTGATACTTGGACCACAAGTACAGACATGTTGTAGCACATTTCTGATGAATTGCCACAGTTGTGGGGTTAACAGTATATTAATTTTTGTTGATATTATTGAAACCATTTTGAAGGCCTTGGGTTATGGATAGATGATGCCTGTGTGGATGTGCAGGTTTGAAGAAGCAGACGGAGGAGCACTTGGCACTGACTGTGTTGAACCACTGGGAGGAGATCCCCACAGTGGGCTGTAAACTGGTGCCTGAGCATGTGGAGACCAGAGCTCTGCTCAACCCAGACAAGCCCGGCATAGAACAGGTCAGATACACACAAACACATTATGTGGATGTTAGCTTAGCGTGTAGTAGGATGTCATTTAAAGGGACATTATGTAACTTTTTGAGTGTGGGGTCTCCACCTTGTTGTGTCAGTGAATATGTGAATGTTTCACATTATGGCATTAAACTATTTTACATTCTTTTAATTACATGTTTTTATTTCTGAAAAATGCCTTGAAAGACATATATTCTTACTGGGACCCTGTCCAGTAATTTGGCCTGTAGGTGTTTAATTTCATATTGTGGAAAATTCAACTTCATGGAGACAAGCAGGTGCCAGACCCTGCACCAGAAAAGTTTTATAGTGCAGCTTTAAAAAGGTACATCTCAAAGTGGAGGCCATACGCTAAAAAATGGTACTATAGGTATAAAGTAGAATATTAATCTGTATTCCACTGACTCAAATAAAAAGTATTATATAAAGTCAAACTGGTCAAGTATTTCTGGTACTTACAAATAGTACTTGCATGTACAAGCATGAGACACACATTTTTATGTACTTTTGACAATGTAACACTTTTGACAGCCTCATAATTATTGGTCGAATAAAAAGTTCTTGTAATGATCTATTGAAAATGTACAGTAACTAACCGTGTGTGTGCAGGGCCGTATTGAGATGTGGGTGGACATGTTCCCCATGGACTCGCCCGCCCCAGGACCTGCTCTGGACATATCGCCACGGAAACCAAAAAGGTACAGCCAAGACAGACAAGGAAGGAGACAAGGATAAATCAATACTTAATTTACTTACCTACTTATGTAATAATTATGAAAATGCAACTGATGCAGTATGCAATGTAATTAAATATGTGATAGTTTTGACCTTATACTAGTGATGGGTGTACAAGTGTATTCAGTCTGTAATACCTAATATTCCCAGGTTGTTGCAAAGCTAACATGGTGAGTGTAGCCTTAGCTCTTGTGTACTGTCCATATTGAAGTGCGTTGTGTTCCTCGTCCCTCACCAGATATGAGCTCAGGGTGATTATTTGGAATACAGACGAAGTAATTCTGGAGGACGATGATTTCTTCACTGGGGAAAAGTCCAGTGACATATTTGTGCGGGGGTAGGTACGGGCGGGCCAGCGGCGTGTGCAGGCTGCTCCCGTGTGTGCGCTGTGCGTGCAGTTTTTCTCTTTATTTAACCATGCTTTTGTTTTGTCCATTTGTGTGGGTGTGTGTTTGTGGTGTCTGTGTGTCTGTCCTCTCTTCTCTCCGCTCGTGCTCTGTCCAGCTTTGAGCTGCGTGTAATTATTTGGAACACTGATGACGTTATTCTAGAGGACGATGCTTTCATGACAGGAGAGAAGATGTCTGACATCTATGTCAGGGGGTAAACACACCACCCATCGCATGGCTCGTACAGTCTCCTACATCCATACACCATGTCTCCTGTGTCCTCTAAAGTCGTCCTCTTCTTGTCTACTCCTCTACCTCCTAGAACACTTTTTCCTCTCCTACCTATTAAAGCCGTTACCTTGTCTCCTCCTCTCCTACCCCCTAAAGCACTTACCTCCTCATCTCCTACCTTCTAAAGCCCTTGCCTTGTCTCCTCGTCCCCTACCTCCTGAAGCTTGTCTCCTGCTCTCCTACCTTCTAAAGCCCCTACCTTGTCTCCTCATCTCCTACCTCCTAAAGCTCTTACCTTGTCTCCTTGTCAAATCCTAGGCTTCTTTACTTAAAATTCTCAAGCGATGATCTTGTTTTCGTGTTTTCTCTCCTATAACACTAGCCAAGTCTCCCTGTATCATCGCCCCCATCTACAACCCTTATTTTGTCTCCTGTCCTCCCTCCTAAATCTTGTCTCCTTGTTTCCTCTCCACCTTCTAAGTCCTTATTTTGTCTCCTTGTGTCCTCACTCACGTACTAAAGCAGGATCTTGTCTTCTCTTCATGCTCCAGTCTTGTCTCTCCTACCTCTCGTTGTCTCTTCGTCTCTCTTGATCTCCTCTCCCACTCCCCAAAGCCCAACTTTCCTCTTTGACCCACTCCAGTTTTCATTCAGCACGCAGAATTCGCTTGCCTTTTGACTTAAGCACGCAAATCTAATACAATGTAATGTCCAGTAGTCTCTAGTGAAGACCATACCACATAAACACATTTACAGAGCAGCTCCGATAATGTGACTTCCCTTTAGCTTAAGTTTAAATGTTTTCTCTTTTCACTCTTCAGTTCTATTAAAACACATTTATTATTCAAATGTTATGAGCCCAGAATACCCTCATAGGGCGGACACAGTTCTAATAAGTTGTCAGTAGTATTGTAAATATTCTCTGTGTTCGTGGTATGGTTTTGTAATAAAATGACTGATGATCAAAAAACGTGCACTATGTAACTTTTCTGGTGGACGGCCCACCTCTGCTTATCACTATGGAGATGTCATTCCTTTGTCTTGAATGTTATTGCAAAAAAATAAAAATAAAAAATACACACTTGGTCTGGTGCAGTCAGCTGTATGTCACCATGGAGATAGATAAGTTTAATAACCACACTGGAACATTCCAAACAATTTCATCTTCATAGAGACAAGCAGGTGGTGTACACTCCCCAGAAAAGTTACACCTTTAACCACCTAGCATGTGTATGAACATATGAACACACAAAGTTACTGCATGTACTTTCTACATGTAGTATATTTAGTCTTTTGCTGTTTTGATGAAAGTTTTATCTCCACAACAGTGGAAGCTGCAGAACAACCTGTTTCTCTCCTTACCACTTTCCCTGATTTCTGTCTGTATTTAACAGTACATGATGGACACTACTGTTCTGTCCCCAGTCTATGGTTTGGCTCCTACAGTCTGCATTGTGCCAGACCTGCATGGCTTTATATTGTGATGCTCCAAAACCAAGTCAAATTCGCATGTACACCACTTACCTCAATAGTTCATTTTGAAGATACACTCTGGATTTCAGATAGTGGTCAGTTAGGGGTGGGCCATGTGCCAAAACATTCAAAGTTCACACTTCATTGCAAGTGAATAAATCTACCTGTCACTTCTGCAGCACATAGCTGAAGCTGACCAATAGGAGGAGTGGGTGGGACAAAAGTATTAAGTTTATAGTTGTTATATTTCTAATAGTTTGTTGAACCTCTTAATACATGTAGATATGTGTGTGTGTACTTTGATTTGATATTGGAGAGTCACATACTGTCCTGTACCTTTTTAGCATCCTCTCTCTTGTTGACTTTTACTATATCCTAGAAATCAAATTTACAAATAAACAAAAAACACAAGTGCATGACCAGTACTGACTAACTCCTGTGTATATCTTGTGTTTATTGTAAGTATAATGTAATAATGTTTTGGCTCTTGTAGATGGCTAAAGGGTCAACAGGAGGACAAGCAAGACACAGACGTGCACTACCACTCTCTGACAGGAGAGGGCAACTTTAACTGGCGCTTTGTGTTCCCGTTTGATTACCTCATGGCCGAAGAGAAGATCGTCATATCCAAGAAGGAGTCCATGTTCTCCTGGGACGAGACGGAGTACAAGATCCCCCCACGACTGACCCTGCAGGTGTGGGACGCAGACCACTTCTCTGCTGATGACTTTCTGGGTAAGAGCACATAAGGAGCCAGTTAAGGTGACCAGTTCATACTTTGCAGCTGATGTCATCAACAATTCCTGGGCGGGGAGGGGGGGGCTAACAAGAGGCACTGTTCTGTCTGAAGCTCTGTTACTCAAGTTAGACTTTGATCTGAACTTTGTTTTAACACATCTGACCAGAAAGAACTGACTTAGCTGGAACTACAACAGGTGAGCTGATTTGGCTGTTCAACAAGTCCCTCTCAAATAACATTACAGTCTGAAGCTAGCTAGCATTAGCCAACTGTTTTTCACTAAGTCACTCTCATCTTTTTTATTGAAACACCTAAACAGGAAAATGTGTTGTTTAAATCTAAAAACATAATCAGACAATGTTTGCTAAAGTGTGAATTGTGTAACTATGGTAACCAATGGCCATTCCTCCATAAACACATAAGCAGTAACCTCCTAGCGTAGTGTCACTGCAAAGTATAGGTTGCGCTCATGTGACATAATATTCTATTATCTCTACAGTTTAAAACTGAGCTAGAGACAGGTCAGGATTCTGTGGTGGACTTGTTGTTTGACAGATTTCAGATGTGTTGACCTGGTTTATGGTTAACATCTCTGTTACTGGGCCTATCCACATGAAATAAAAACGGACACAAAGTGAACAAAACATGAATAAAAGTGAAATTATCTTGTTCACAATAGCTTCAGAGAGTGGTGCCATTATTCAGCTCTAAAGACGTGCTTGTTGTCTTAAAGTCATGAGATAAATGTGGCAGGTTTGTAGGCCCAGTCCCTAACAAATAATGTTCAACCATTATGGATTTTTATTTTGGATGCTTCGTTCAAAAACAGTAACAGCGACATGATATTATCAACGTGAACACAACCTATCGTCTCCTGGTTTAAACACGTCAGTGTTCATAACAGGTTCTTATGCCTCCACCAGGTGCCATAGAGCTGGACCTGAACCGCTTCCCTCGCGGGGCAAAGACAGCCAAACAGTGCACTTTGGACATGATCAAGAAGGAGCAGGAGCTGCCCACCATCTCCATCTTCAAACAGAAGAGGGTCAAAGGCTGGTGGCCCTTTGTGGCCCGAGACGAGAATGACGACATGGAGTTAACGGTGAGGAGGAGAGGGCTTTGGGATATAAAGGAACACACAGTATGCCTACTTAATGGCTTTAGTTCTCCTCCACTTAGAGAATGTAATTCCCATAGCCAGCCAACTACACACTTTTCCTAAACTCTGGGAGTTGGGTCTGGCTCTGATTGAGTGACCTGTAGATTAGTCAGTTAGAGAAATACAAGCTCCGTTTGTGTCAACAACATGGCGGCTTACAAGTGAAAAGATTTCATTGTGAATGGTGCGTGCACATTCAAGAGGAACTGTCTTCTGCATTTGAGAGACAAGGGGCTGGATCACCAGGCGATAATTCACATGTTAAACTGTCAGCTGAAATGCCTCACACCTACAGTGTTTACAGGGTTTATTCTTTCTGAATATCTGGTTGAATATATTTCTCTGATCATAAGTGTTAAGTGTGTGCTTGTGATGTCTGCCATGTCTTTGTCAGTCTGCCCCAGGGCAGATTGTCCAGCGCTCTGAGTGTTGTACATGAGCTGTTAAATGAGCCTTGTGTTTTGCAGGGTAAAGTAGAGGCGGAGCTGCACCTGGTGACCGCAGAGGAGGCAGAGAAGAGCCCTGTGGGCCTGGGCCGAAATGAGCCTGATCCTCTGGAGAAGCCAAAGTAAGACCCTCTCACGCCTGCACTACACTCACCACAGTCACTCTAGAGTTTATAGATCAGCAGTTACATCTGACCACTGTAACACATCAGTTTGGATCACGCACACAGTGCAAAGAGCAGTTTCTCTAGTTACATCATTTTCAATAGTAATGAAAAAACTATTACTTAGGTCTGTGTAGACCCACTGCTGTTTGCACTGTCGCTCCTCTTCACCTGTCTCTCCCTCTGTCTGCCCCTCCCTCTGCCGTGTATCCTGATCCCACTCTGACCTTTGACCCCCATTCTACATTCCCTCCTCGCTCCCTAACCCCTGCCTCTCCTCCTCTCCTCCTCTCCTCCTCTCCTTCCTCCTGAAGTCGCCCGGATACCAGTCTCATGTGGTTCTTGGGCCCTCTCAAGTCCATTGGTTACTTCATCTGGCACAACTACCACTGGCTGATCCTGAAGGTGCTGGGCGTGGTGCTGCTGCTGCTCATGCTGGGGCTCTTCCTCTACTCTCTGCCCGGATACCTGGTCAAGAAGATGCTGGGGGCCTGAGGAGTCAGGGGCCAGAGGAGACGGTAGCCTTCGCCCAAATCCTACTGCTGCTGTTTGTGGGCTCTCTGTCTCTCTCTGTCTGTAACAAATGCACTTATATGTTCTCCTCTGAAGTCTCTATGGGCCAGCTGTGGAGTCCTCTGTCGTCCCATGTTGTTCTGTTTTTATATGTGCCAAAAAATCTAAAGAAAATATTGCTTTTCAACAACAAATTGAGGAAGACCACATCTCAGTATTCATTGGCAAACGTATTTATGCTCCGCAGAGACAGTAGTAATGTGGACATTATCTTAACTTTCCATCTAATTTAAATCAAAGGCCAAAACTGTATTAATATGTGGAACCAAAGTTATGAACGAGTTTCCTGTACCTGTTCATTTGTATACACTTAAATGTTGAAAAGCAGTTCAAATCTGGTGTCATTGTCCAGAGGTGTATCCAGTCACTGCAGCTCATTGTGAAGCCTTTGTGTCAAGGGCAATGTACATTAATAGTACTTTGGAGGATTTATTATACACACTGTAGACAATGATGTTTACTTTCTAGAGTTTAAATTTGATCAATAAAAATTCAGGTGATTAAGAAAAAAATAAATTAAAACATATATATTTGACCTGATCATTTTTGTGATTGCGTCCTCAAACTCACTGTGCTACAGTGAAGTATTAGAATGTGTCTACACAACGACATCTGTGCAACTGAAAAATATCACAACTTAAAGATGAACTATGTCACTTTTCAAGTGGAGAGTCTGCTGCCTGATGGTCTCTATGGAGATATTATTGCTTTGTCTGGAGTATTCTACAGTAGGGCATTAAACAGTTTAAAGCCATACTGTGGAAAATTCCATGTAAAGCAATAATATCTCCATAGAGACCATCAGGTGGCAGACCCTCCACCATTGCATTGTGTTATATAGTATTTGACTGGGTAGAGAGACCCAAGATGTCAGATATTAACCAAGGATCTGAATAACCCAAAAGCCAACTTTTGATGAGGGGACTTTGTAACATCATTCAAAGCTCAAAAAGTAAAGTAATAATAAATATAATATAGGTAATAATACATGTGACAACACAACCTACACATGTCCAACTGCTGATTGGGTTTGGCTACCTCCATCCTATAAATGTACATCTGCTAATACAAGCCATATCTCTTTTGTTTCCCCTCACCATTTCACTAACCCAAACCCCTCCCCTCACCCTCCTCCACCACCTGACCCCTGACCCCTGGATGACCCCTGCAGCCGCCCAGACACGACCTTCCTGTGGTTCCTGAGTCCCCTGAAGGCCGTGCGTTACCTGATCTGTACCCGATACAAGTGGCTCATCATCAAGGTGTTACTGGCCCTGCTCCTGCTCATCATGCTGGGGCTCTTCCTCTACAGCATGCCCGGGTACCTGGTCAAGAAGCTGCTAGGGGCCTGAGGAGGGGGATACGACCTGTTTACACCTGGTCTGCAACCGGCTTGGTCCCCTGTTTAGGCCAGGTTTAGTACAGATTTCATTTTGGTTTAGACTGGCTCTAGACCTGGTTTAGTCCTGGCTTAGGTCTACTTTGAGCTTGGTTTGGACCTGGTTTAGTCTTGGTTTAGATCTGCTAATGACTAAAACTTTACAGCTCTGGTGTAGTCCTGGTTTAGACTGGATTTAGACATGTTTCAGCCCTGGTTTAGGTCTACGTTGAGCTTTGTTTGGACCTGGTTTAGTCTTGGTTTAGATCTGCTAATGACTTAAACTTTACAGCTCTGGTTTAGTCCTGGTTTAGACTAGATTTAGACCTGGTTTAGTCCCAGTTTAGACTGCGTTTAGACCTTGTTTAGTCCTGGTTTACTCCTTGGGTTGGGCCTGGTTCAGTGTTATATCAGACCTGTACTTCCCCTTCTCTGTCTGTATCAGAATTCTAAAGTCTAAATTACTTCCAGTATGTTCACATGCAGGTTTGTTTAGGGCCTCTAGTTTGCTTCACTATCTGGGACACTAAGAGACCACTGCAACAACAAAGAGCAGTGGTTTCTTACTTTATAGAACAGCACATTTAAATAAATTATTAAGATTAAAAAGACAAGGCTACTCTGATTGCACTACCAGCTGAAGTTTTCACACATGCACTTATTTATTTATGCTATTCATTTTAACCATTCACATCTAATTTAGACTTGTTTTAGTTCAGATTTGGTGAAGACCTGGTTTAGTCCTGGCTTGGATCTAATTATGTCCTGATTTAGCCCTGAGTTACATTTGGGATTGACTTGGTTTGGACCTGGCTTAGCCCTAGTTCACAGGCGCATTCACTCACACATTCACCACATACAAAATTGAGCCCAAACCAGAACTAAATCTGAAACTAATTCCAGAATTAAACCAGGACTAGACAAGTACCAAACCAAGGCTACATCAGGACTAAAATGTGCTCAATGTAGGACCAAATAACATCAAGTGTGAACGCACCCCAAAGCTGAACTAAACTTGTCAAAGTGTTTAGTTTTTTTCTGCATTCCACTTTGATGGGATTGAATTTGGGATTCACTCTAAAGCCCCATTCACACATAAGTCCCAGGAAACTGCTGCATCATTTAAACTGAATGAGAATGGAACGTAACCATGAAGCGTAACCCAGGAAACCAAACTCGTAACCAGGAAATCAAACTGGTAACCAAGGAAATCAAGCTCATTACCAAGAAAACCAAGCGGCGCTACTGGCAATTTTCTGGTTTTGCTCACACACGCCTTTCTTGTACATTTACCTGGGAAATTGGCAGATCAAAAATGCAGTGAAATCAGTTCAGGCTTCGTTCACACATGACCCTGTTCTGGCAAAATGCAGGTAAATTCCCAGGTCAGACTGCATGTGTGAATGGGGCTTAAAATATGTATTTTGATTCAAGACATCTGGCAACTATCTGGTATTGCAATAATAATTTAGCTCTATTTCACAGTAGATTATAACACAGTCGTGGGCATGCGTGAAACGGACTTATTACACAAATATTAAACCCACAATATCTGATCAAAAAAGCACTGACGTGACTGAGAAGTGTCACTTTTATTTATCCTTATTTATTCATAAAAATCGGTTATACAGGCTGCAGTTGTCAAAAGAGAAGATTATGAATTTAATGCTGTAATAAAAACATTTGAGGGAACAATTGAACAATATTTTGCATTTTTGCACATTTGAGAGTAATAATGTAATACTAGTGTGAAGACTATTTTGATAAAGGCGTTAGAAGAACAAGTTGGTTTTCATTGTAAAGTTGTTCAATATGCTTTGGAGTGTTTTTCCTAATCACATTTCACAAATAGTCTAAAAAAAAAAAAAAACACAATAAAATTAAAAATATGAAAGCTTCATTTTTAACAAACTACATGAATTTCTGTTTGACTTTTTGATGTAGTTTAGATCTGGTTTGGACCTAGTTTTATCAGTGGACTTGTGTCGTCCGGAAATCAGGGACCGTGAAGTGATTTTTATGTTTACAGAACTGATCAATCGGACCAAAGATGGTTGATTTGAAAAGTTGTTTGCTTATCTACACGTGAATCTCCTGTTTGTTATTAAAACAGTGGTTTTCAAACTGTGGTGCAGGTGCCTCCTGGTGGTGACTGATGGTATTTTCTTTCATCCTAGTTTTGTTCTGAATTGAAAGTGATCCGAACCAATGATCTGAGTGTTCAGACTTCACATTGACTGGTTGAAGTGTCACAACAGCGGAACAAGCCAAAAAATAAAACTTTATTTAAATCCAGTTGAGAGAAAAGCTCAAGCATCTTACCTGTTCACAAATGCACAAAGTGCTTCCCTTGTTTTTTAACAAGCAAAATAGTAATAATAATAGTAATAATTCTGCTAAAATAGGCCCAAGTACATCTGTCAGCACTGATTTCTGTACAAATCACAATGCTGCCCTGTGACTGGTCAGTCTCATGCAGGACCTGTGAAGTGAATGCTTCAGCCGGAGCCTAACAAGATGGATTCTTAATCGCGAGAATTCATTTCACTTGTGCACAGGTTCGATGTACCTGTCTTAAAACGTGAAAAACAGAACTAGTTCATGTGTCTAAATGTGTGTGTGAATGGGTGAGTGGTTCCTTGATGTAAAGTGCTTTGAGTGCCTTGAAGGTGGAAAAGCGCTGTATAAAAATGTGACCATTTACCATTCATTTAAAACAGTTACCTTAAACTTACCTTATGCATTCCAAGCGTCCTAATTATTCCTGATTGCCGATTCATAAAATGCTTTTAATTAGATGTAGACTTATTTTTTTCACCTCAAGAGCTGCTTTTACAATATATTTGTACTGGGGCAAAACAAAATTCGCTCTGTTCCACCTGATGTCATCAAATGGTAATACAGGGAGCGCTCCACAGTGTTTTTAAAGTCCATACACCTTCACTAGAATCATTTGCAGCCCCGGAGTTGACTAAATTTGAAGCTACATCTATTGTTTTAGCCTTGACATTTGAGACAATCTCATCTGAACAAAAGTTAAAACAAAAACTTTTTTTTAAAAGGCAACAACTTAAAATTATTGTCATGTATTATAGAGTAAAGCAGTTCATTTAAGGCCAAAAATAGCTGTTAACTGTAAAACTACCATTTATGACATCACAAGGTGCAGAGCATTTAATAGTTCAGTTACTCAAACGTGTGAATGAAACAAAACACAACTCCTGGTATGTTTTTGAGGAGGTGACAACATTAGAATATGACTAAAAGCTCACAAGTGTCAATTTTGCATAATATAGGACGTAGGACGTAACGTAGACTTGGTTTGATCCTGTTCCAGTTCTGGTTTAGTCCCAGTTTAGTTCTAATTTTGGGAATGTACCGCAAATGTTTGAAAACCACTGATTTAAGAGCCGTTTCCTGTCAAATGTTGCTTTTAAACCTTGTAAATTCCGTGGGTAACTGTCGCTAAGTACAAGTCTAAAGCGTCGATATGCATGCGTCATCGTGAAAAGTGCGCGTTGGCATGACTCCAGCTCCACCCTCACTGCTGTCCAATAGAAAACAACTCTAAAGTGCACTTGTGTCTCCTGATTGGCCACATTTACTTCCTGTTTACTTCCTGGTGGCCATTTATAGAGGACTAAAACAACTTAATTGGAAATAACTAAATATAAGATGTAGAAATATGTAAAAATGTGTAAATAAATAGATTTCAAACGTAATTGCATACATTTTAAAGCTTATATTAAAATGTATTGATACTTAAAAATCCAATAGAAATTATATATTGACACAAAAAAATGTATAAAGACACAAAAATTGAATTGAAGTGAGATTTAAAAAATACAATCAGAAAATATAATGTATGAATATATATTTTAATTCAGAAATGCATGCAGTTATGTAAGTACAGTTATTTATTTATTTCCAATTAACTTTTTTCAGTCCTACCTCCCCCTCGTCTCTTTCTTCTCTCTCTTCTCTCTGTCTTTTTGCCTGAGCTCAAGCTGTAGTTTTGTTTTGCATCCTATACGTTGTGTTTTGTGTGTTGTCACTGGTCTACAGAGGTTGCACTATAAACTTTGCCTGTTTTTTCAAAGACTTTTCTTTATAAATGTGTGCAATACCTGTTTCTAATTTGTGCTGAACATTTTGAGAGGTAAATAAAAGAAATATTTGAAAGAGATTTGCAGGTGTCATTTGTTTTGAACTAGCATGCGGAGATTTGTGCATCTGGTGGTGAAATAGTGAATTGCAACACAAACAAAAAGTAGTTTTTCAGCTTGGGTGGTTTTGGCACTCATCCCGATACAAACAGTGTGTAAATTGGATCATGTTAGATTTAAGATAATACGCCCAGTCAGTCAGGACAACGAGAGAAGTTGCAGCAATCAGACTCGAGTCTGCGCTGCCTTTGGGACGTTTATGTTGTCATTGCTGGCTCTTCCTATGATCGCGCCTTAATAAATGGTGAAAAAATGATGACCTCTCTCTCTCTGTCATCATTCTGGAGAGTGCAAAAATTACAGAATATGGCCCTGTCTGACTTTGACACACGCACACTGGCTAATCACAAGAGAAACATGTATTAACACGTAAATATACATTTCCATACAATACACAGGCCTAGTTTCTCACATGACTCTTAACTGAAATAATATCCACATTTTTAGAGTTTACTAAACTCTAAACATGCTGGACAGGCTCAGGAAACAAACTGCACGCACACCTTGGATTACACATGTGTAGATCAAGTTACATAATGATTAAAGGAACTATGTACAATTTTTATTTTAAATTTCA
>KN470108.1:7377-18716 GCA_000787095.1 Periophthalmodon schlosseri
GGGGGGTGCGCAGCCGGAGCAGTCCTTGTGCCCAGCTGAGGAGGAGAGCCACGGCCTGGAGCAGCTGCTTGGCCACCCCTCCGCACACTCCTCCATGATTGGACAGATCCCCGGCTCTTTGCACCTGATTGGATGGGACAGCACCGTGAGCCACTGGAGGGAGGGGCTTTCGTATAGACCCAGTGGCACTTGGCAGAGCTCGGTGGTGGACTTTGGTCAGACAGAGCGCCCCCTACAGTGTCCAGAGAATGATTCCAGCGCTGAAGCCTCGGCAAACTCAGGTAAAACTAACCGGCGACAGTAAATGGACTTATGTGATTGGACTGGAAAAATTATCTTGAGGAATTCAAAGCCCTAAAATACTACAGGCTTTTGACACCAAAATGTGGCTTTTTACACCAAATCTCTCTCTCTCTTTTTCTCTCTCTTTCTCTCTAATTAATACAATTTACTCAAAATGAAACAAATCCCAGGCCTGCAGGTACCTCATGTTCCACCAGAGGGAGCTGTACCACACTTTGAGAAACATTGATCTAGCCACAGATCTAGCCATCGTTTTTGTGGCAAAACTTTTTTGTAGTTCTCTATTCCAGTGAGTGTGATTCACACTTAACCAGAACTGCCAACACAAACGGAAGTGTGGTTAGTAGCAGAAAGAAGTTGAAGAAGTGGAGGAACTGGGTGAATGGAAAAAGAGAAATATGGAATAACTACATATTTAATTTTGGATTCAACTATACGCCAAAACCTCAAAGTTACTTCCAAAAAGATTATTTGTCATGTAGTTGTCATGTTTGCTGTATTTGTGGCTTCAGGATTCCACCAGCTGCAGGCAGAGCTCACGCACAACCAAATGGAGGCCAGTGAGAACCCAGAGCCTGCGGCCCCCTGTGAGCCTGCGGCCCCCTGTGAGCCTGCGGCCCCCTGTGAGCCTGCGGCCCCCTGTGAGCCCTGGTCCCCAGAGTGGATGAGAGCCGAGGGGCCCTCCAGCTCTGCCCGACTCTTCCACTGGTCTCCACCTGAAGCACTCACCTTACCTACTGTAAAGGTGAGTATTTATGTATTTTATTCAGAGGTGGGTCGAGAGGCAAAAAATGTACCGGTACTCAAGAGCACTGTTACACGAAATAAGCTGGAAATAAGGCGGCTCAGTGGCTGAGTAGATGGCACCCTAGCCTCACAACAAGAAGGTTCCATGTTTGATACCTTTTTGTGTGGCACTCTGGTTTCCCCCATCAACTCAAAAAGTGCACAATAGATCAAATCCTCCAGCTAAGGTAGTCCTGACCAAGATCCTGACAGGTTGCATAGTGGTATTGACTCAAGAAGTAAATGTCTAAGAAATGGAAAGGATAAAAATAGTATTTGGGGTAGAGTTGTCAAAAGTATTGAAAATCAGATACTAATAATCAATACTAAAACTAGTATTGAAATTAGATACTCATTTGAACAGGTATCGATACTAAAAAAGTCATATTGACAGGACAGAAATGAACCTTTCCTGAATAGAACAGGTATGATACTAAAAAAGTCATATTGACAGGACAGAAATGAACCTTTCCTGAATAGCTTTAGAATGATCTTGAGCTGTATCAGAACAAGTATAAGGCACATAGACTAGTATAGTATAGTCTAATCCTTGGTATCGTAATTAAGTTTGAAATTTTAGTATAATGACAACATTAATTTGGGGAAACTAATACTGTCTTGATGTAACAGACTAGTCTAATATTAATACTAATATTTGAGAAGTACCGTGTTGAAATTTCACAGTAATATTGTACTGAACCCTGATGTTAACCTGCAAACCTTAAGTGCCTCATATGCACCTTTTTACACTTGAACTGAACTCAGAGTGGGACAACTGGAGGATTCATCTGTTTTACATTTAACTGTAGTTATAACTTTTAACTACGATTACCTACTTTAAGAATGATTGAATAAAGCTGGTCACATAATGTAGGGATATTGATACTGATAGAATTAAATCTGAGCTTTGTTTTAACACAATTTGACCATAAAGAACTGACTTAGTTGGAACTACAACAGGTGAGGTGTTAAAATCCCTCTCAAATAACATTACAGTCACAAGCTAGCTAGCATTACCAGTAGTTTTTCAGTTAGTCATTCTCACCTTTCTGTTGAAAATCAAACACCTAAACAGGACCATGAACGCTCATATTGATCACAGGCTTTTGAAAACACCTAAACGGACCATGAACGCTCATATTGATCACAGGCTTTTGAAAATGTGCTTTTTGAAAACTCAAGAAAAAATACAAAATGGAATCTATCTTAAAACTTATTTGACAGTGTGTGCCTTGTGTCTCCATGGTAACTGCTGAACATTCCACCATAGAGATGCATGTAGATCACCTCCAGCTTGATTACTGTCACTACAAAACTCCACTCTGGTCTCTGGGAGTTGTGAAAAGATCTTATAAACTCATTGTGGTGAATAATTAGGATGTTCAGAATGCATTAGGTTAGTGAAGAATAACTTTGGACCATTGCAAACTGTTTTTTTACGTTTTTAAGAGAGTAAAAATCAGGTACAGGGCCTTTTTAAAAGGTTCTTTCAACACATTTCACTCCCTATAGTGGTCAGAAGATGGCGTAGGCACTAATACAAGCATTATATGTGCTTTGGTAAAAACATAGTTGATATAGGTTATAGATGCAAAGTATCATTGCAAGGTCCAGCAACTGTAATGTGTTTTTGTTTCATCAGGGTTGGTTTGAGGAGGAGGGCATTCTGGAGCAGTCTCAGATCACTTTGGCCAGTTTGACAGACAGCAGCTCTGACGAACAGGAGTCTGGGACAGCAGAGGAGCCCGGACATGGGTCTGCAGTACTGAGCACACAGGTAACACACCAACGCACTGTGCTATGGCACGGTTTGTGTGTCTGTATCAAGCAGTTGTTTTTTTTTTTTTGTTTGTTTGTTTAAAATGCTGATGCTAAAAATGGACATCGAAACACACCATGTCTTAACTCCGTATTTTACACAGCAGGCATAATGATTATTAGGCATTAAAAAGAATTTGCAGAAAAGTATTTGAATGCCAGATGGAAGCCAATGTAACACAGCTGTTGCTATTCTTGCTCTACTCAACGATAATACAATTCTGTTACAGACTAGAATAATACAGCCATAAACCTCCCCAATGGTGCAAAAATAACTATCTGCACCTTATATTTGGACTTGCTGTTGGTATTGACGATTCCAGCCGGAGAATTGTTTGGAATCAAACAAAAAATGAACTGTACTGCTATTAGGGCTATAGTCAACTAAAGAAATTGTTGGCTGACTAAAGTAAGCGTGTCGTGAACTTCTAAAACTATTAAGTATCTGTATGATCTGACCATGCATCTGATCCAAACTGCACTCATAAGATTCAACAATATGTATGCAGAGCAAAGACTGTATAAATGGACATGGCTAACCTGCTAGACACTGCATTCCAAATAGGAAGTCGGCACGGGCTCCAATGCACTTTCTATTTAAAAAAATGGTGGCCCCTCTCTCTGTAACTGCTGCCATCAGGCTTGTCATTCTGAACATAAAATGTTCCTCTTAACCTGCTCCACATGATACTGGGTTTTTTATTTCACTATTGTGTCTGTAAATAAAGATATGAACAATAATAAGAAACCAATTAGGTATCACGCCTCATTGCTAAGCACTTGGGAGAAGTGTCCATGTACACTACCAGTCAAAAGTTTGGACACACTTTTAATATATTTTTTCTTTATCCTTTCATTATTTCCATGATTATTTATACTGTAGGAACGTGGCAAAGAAAAAATAAGCTCAAAACAACTCCAAACTTGTTTTAGATTAAAAACATTTAAAAACAGCCATTCTTTGCTTTGAACTCTGCTTTGCACTTTTGGCATTTCTTGACCCTGACATGGCACAGCTGTGAAGGTGAAAACCATTTTCAGGAGACTTCACCATTCGTAGAGAGAAGGCAGTGCTGCAGTGTCAACTTTAAGCATGGCTTCTTTAAGGATTTCAATATTTAAAAAAAAAAAGGTTATTTAGCTAGTTAGCCTAGCTAGTTATTTAACTTTTTTTCTTTGCTATATATTCCATATATCTTGCTTCATATATTGGATATCTTCCGTATGTATATAAAATGTAGAAAGTAGTAAATGTAAAGAAAAAAAACAAACTAAATCACACAGGTCTATTGCTCTTGCTCTAAGGAGTCATCACTGTTGTTTTAGGGGCTGACCTCAGAGGTTATGGCTGCAGGTTTCGGTCTGGTGCAGACGGAGCCCAAGGAGCAGGACACATGTGACCCCTCCCTGGTACACAAGAGTCTGAAAGCTCAGCACTTCCACCAGGTTAACATACTTTGGCTCTTCTCTGTCTCTTTCTCTCCATGCTAACTCTCATTTATTTATTTTTTTACTATAGAAAACTCTCCAGAAGCTGCGTGCCAAAGACCTTCCATCACATTAGAATGTACAGGCCTGTACCTGTGTAAAAACTGAGTACCCTCATTACATGTAACTGCAGTCATTTAAGTTTGTATTTTTGTTGTGCGTTTCATTCTGAGAAAATGAGAAAAATTAGCTCCTCTATCCTCTGTACAACACCCTGTTAATGGCAACTGTTTTGTACAAAAATAAAATTCTTAAATATGCATTTCTCATTTGTGTTTCTGTCTTGTGTTACTGTTAATCTTAAAAACCTATATGCTAAGAAACACTGTAGAAACCGAGAAAGGTATGTTTGTTCTTGAAAACAGCTGGCTTTCAGATGACATCACAATGATCTATAGGCCAATGTTTGTTTTAAAGATGGGGAGCAGCTAAAATGCTAATTGAAAAATAGATTTTTTGTAATATAGCAAGTTCTAGGGTCCAAACACTAATAGAAATCATTAGGTTCAACATTTGTGAATTTAGCTGTTAGCTGATATTTCTTACAATGTAATCAAAGTAGGCTGCATCTGGCATGTTGTGCCATACATGGATCTATAATAAGACCTTATGCCATTTGAACCAGCTCATATTTTCTCAGACCTCAGGGACCGGCCTCCTGCTGTAGTCCATCTGTAGGCCCGGTTTAGTCCCGGTTTAGTCCAGGTTTAGTCCTCAGATCTCAGGGACCGGCCTCCTGCTGGTGCCCAGAGTCAGGACTAAACATGGGGAATCAGTGTTTCAGTTTTCTGCAGCTAAAATCTGTCTTTCTGAAGATGTGAGACAGGCCTCTACTTTGACAATGTTTAAATCCAGGCTCCAAACGGTTCTGTTTAGCTGTGCATATGACTGAAAGGTTTTCTTCTGCACTCTTCCCTTTTATTGTTCATTTTATGATGATGATGTTTTTATTTGCTTGTATGGTTATTTTATTGTCTTTCTTATTCTGGAAAGCACTTTGAATTACTTGTGTATGAATTGTGCTCTACAAATAAACTTATCCTTATTTCACTCACTAGCCTTATCTAATCAATAGGAAATACTGGCTCTTGCCGCCCATCTGACAGTATGGCATCACATTTCTAAATCTGCACAATCTGTAGGCGGGTCATTCTACGGAACTGGTGCCATTTGAATGCTAAATGCTACAAATGTATTTACATGGTCAGTTTGATGACTATATGATTAATTATGGTTATTTTACTTAAAAACATACCACCATGTCACATACCATCCCTGTCACAAAAGGTCTCTATTTCCAATATTAAAATATAAAATAAAAATAATATTGTCTCTGAGGTGGCAAAATGTGTTTTTGAGTGAGTTAAAGGTACGATTTACAATGTGGGAATGTTAAAATTGTATTGGAAAAATTTTACATTTTTAACATTTTTGATGGCCAAATGGCACCGGTTTCGTAAAATGACCCAGGGTATCTATCTGCACAAAATAAAACATTCCATTCTAACACATTTTGCAAGAAGATCACTATGGATCACTTATTAATCCAATCAATGACCTTAAAATATTCAAGACTTTGTAAAGTGCAGTTTTATTTCTTTTAAGCTTTAACTGTTATTGTAAGCTTTAACTGTTTATTACTTTCTCATTGTGCTGTTTTTTGTGCTTGGCGTATGGTTTGGTCTTGTCCACTGGCCTGATCCATGTTTTGCGGTTTCGCTCAGGCGTTCTACACGGACACCTCCAGCAGAACGCGGGTCCTTCGCCTGTCCATCGCGCATGCGCATCAAACGTTGCTGCCGTAGCCCTACAGCAGCCGCGGCACACATCTCCAAACCTGCGATGTTTTTCCCTCATCTAAGCTCCAATCTGCGCCACATTTGCACAAGATGAGGTGGCCTCGGTCCTGACTTTGTCCGGAGTAAGTATGCGCTGTCCCGGGCCGCTCTGCCCCGGGGATTTGCCTTATGGAGCTGAAGTTTGGGCAGCAGCTGGCCTGTCCTCGGCACAAAGAGACTGCTGTGAGCTGTAGCTAACTTGAGCCTCATTTACAAACCAGCCACCGAGCCCGATCCACTGTTTAACTATTGTATCTATAAGCGTTATTTACTCACTCGAAAGCAGATTTGGTCTCCTCTTCTCTGCCTTCGTTATGTGCTGTCTTAATCTAGAGTTCAATCCTGTCGTTACTGATTACTAAACATGGATGCCTGTTATGCGGAAGGTTTGGTTTCAGTAAAGTGTGAATGATTTTCCCGTCACTGATGAAGCAGTGTGACTGTTTTCTGGCGTCATTAAATAGGTGGCGTTCTATAATTTGATGATGGCATGATTTCAGATGGAGGGCAGGGCCATTATAACTCTATGGGAGATTGACTGTTTTTGAAAGAAATATCCAATCCGCAAATGAATTGCTGTTATTTGGGATTGGCTCCACAAACGTGTCATGTTAATCTTATGGTTTAAAGTCCTTTCATCTGACAGCAATCATGTCTTTGAATAATGAATAATTATTCAAAGACATAATTATTGAATAATCACTTTCTAAAGGTACTGTGAAAAAAAAAATAAGATCTTGAACTTGCCAGTTTTAATCTACCCATTTTAATCTGTTCATCTACCTATTATTTTTTCATAAACCAGGTATACAAATCCGTAATGTGACAGCTAAAGCCCCAGTATGTCACTTTTTAGTCAAAAAATAGAGTAAATTAAAGCTTTTTTTTTTTTTTTTGACTGAAAAATGTAGAAAAACATACATCCTTACTGTGAGCGGACTTGCATCTTCACAAACCTGACTTTTTGCCTTCCTGCTTGTTTCCATGGAAATGCTGTTCCTTTGGCTATAATATTCCACAGTATGGCATTAAACTTTTCTGTTTTATCTTTCCATGGAGGTGATGTGCCACCTCCTGAAAGTTGCATAATGTACCTTTAAACAACAAAGTCTATTAAAGAATTCCAACCTGTTCTCCAGCTCAATTTTCAACTCAACTCAAGCTCAACAATTGTTATTATAGTTATTATGTCGTGATGTCATGTGAACCTAACCTATTAGCCCATCCTTTCACTCAATCCACTGGATGCTGACTGTAGTGAAGTAAAGGTGTGTGCTTTCTTAGTAAAGGTGTGTGCGTTCTGACATGGCATTTATCGCTCCTGAATAGGGCTGCACGATACGAAAAAAAACACGTGATATTCAATGTTGTATTGTAGTATATATTTTGGTACAATAAGATCAGTTAAAAGAATAAATAAATATATATTTCAAAAGCAGTCAATTTCTACATAATGGGGAACCTTGTATTGTATCGATGTTTTTTCTAGCGATATCAGTTATTGTTAGGCCTGTTATGATAAAGTTTGCAGCGCAGTATATTGCAGAATTAAGCGTTACTTATTTAACCCTCGACTGTTCCAATCTTATTGTGTTACAACTAAAATAACAAAAATCTACCCATTGCAAAGAAAATGTACACACGATAAATATTGAGCCCAAAAATATATTGTTCCAGCTTTCACATATTGAACAATAAGTTGATATAGTAATCGTGATGGTAGGCCTGTCTTGATAACACATTTTGAAGTTCGATATATCGTTGAAGTAAATATATAGATAATAATATAATAGATGATAGTTATTGCGTCAACTAATATTGTGATCGATATTTTTCTGATATATTGTGCAGACCTACTCCTGAGTCTTGTCCCCGTGAGTGTGCTTCTCCACTGTGAAATGATTTGTGTTTTCTGTGCTGTCTGCAGAGTGGTGAGGAAGCCTGGGCTCATGTGTCTTTAGTGGATCCCTGACATGCTGGCCTGTCTGCCGGCCTCTGCACACTCTGCCTCCCCTCTTCTGTGCCTGCAGATGAACACTGGACCTCCGAGATGTAAGTGTCACACGGCTTTACTGAACACCTGAGTGCAGAGCCCAGAGCAGCAATAAAGTGGAGTAGCGCCACTTTACTGCTGGGTGCATGTGGTCACTCCTAGACAGCATTATGGCACCGAGGAGGAGTGCTCATCTTCTGTAACAATGGTAGAAATTTAAGCCAAAAAAAATACTGCCGATTTGCACAACAATTACTTTATAGTTGGAAACTAGCGGAAAACTCATTAGAGATTGGGATACATATTATTAGGATTATAGCCTGTTGTTGCAATTCATTTGAATGGGTTAAATATGTAAATGTTTTTTTTCTGACCATGTGTTGCTTTCAGGGGAAACCACACAGAAGATGAGATCTCCGAGCTACCCCAGCCCTGCAGAGTTGGACGCGTATGCTAAGAAAGTCGCCAACAGTCCTCTGACCATTCAAATCTTCCCCAACAGTGTCAAAGTCCCTCAGAGGAAGCACGTCCGGCGCACGGTCAACGGCCTGGATACATCCTCTCAGCGCCACAGCCCATACTCCTCTCAGCTGAGCGCAAGTGCAGGCCTGCTGGCTGTGCTCAGAGCTCCTGTCAAACAGCAGTCCACTACCCGCACCCGGACCACCCAGAAAGCAGCCATGAACCTCCACAGTGGCCCCTATGGCCCTCAGGGCACCCTGAACAGCACTCACATGCAGGGACCTTCACAGCAGCCCCCTCTCACACATCCTATGGGCCTCCAGCCGACCCCTCAGACCCTTCCTCAGACCTTACCACAAACCGTGCAGCATCCCCCTACCCTGCAGCACAGGGGCCTGTCCCACCCAGGGCCCCTGCAGCGGCAGCAGAGCCTGTCCCAGCTCCAGACAGGCCAGAGGCCAGCCTACCCTCATGGGCTCCAAAGGCAGCAGAGTGTGCCCCTGCCCCAGCAGTGTGCCCCCCCAAATCAGCAAGCACCACAGCTGCACACACTCAGGCACCACGGCACTGCTCCTCCCCACACGGCCCCCCACAATGTCCCTCACAATGTCCCCCACAATGTTCTAGTCGCCCCATCCCAGGAGCTCCACCACATGCCCCAACTCAACATGGCACACCAACCTCTCCCTCAAACTATGACCACTGTAAGACCATCCACTCACCCTCCAGCAGGGCCCCAGCCTGGACCCCATGGACCACCCCATCCAAGGCCACATGGACTACACCCAGGCCAAACTGCACCTCAACCACGGGGATTACACCCAGGCCAAACAGTACCTCAACCAGGAGGACTACACCCAGGCCAAACTGCACCTCAACCAGGGGGACTACACCCAGTCCAAACTGCACCTCAACCAGGAGGACTACACCCAGGCCAAACTGCACCTCAACCAGGGGGACCTACACCCAGCCAAACTGCACCTCAACCAGGAGGACTACACCCAGGCCAAACGACACCTCAACCGGGAGGACTACACCCAGGCCAAACTGCACCTCAACCGGGAGGACTACACCCAGGTCAAAACCCACCTCAACCAGGGGGATTACACCCAGGCCAAACAGCACCTCAACAAGGGGTTCTGCACCCAGGTCCTCTTGGAGGACCTCAACAGGGTCCCCCTAGAGGACCTCAACCTGGGGTGTCTGGAGGACTACAACCTTGCTCCTCAGGAGGTCCACAGCAGGGCCCCCCCAGAGCACCGCACCCAGACCCACCTGAGGGAACTCCTTTCGTGGGTGACACAACTCAACAGCCTCCCCAGGGTCACTATGGGCCTCGTAAACTACCCGATGCAGATGCCCCTCCAAATGTGACTGTGTCTACCTCTACCATCCCACTGTCCATGGCGGCAAGCCTGCACCAGAACCGCCCTGGGGACCTGAGCAGCATCGTTCTACAAATAAACCAGCTGTGCCAGGCTCGTGCGGGCATGGGCGGTACCTCTGTGTGCGAAGGTCAGATTGCCAACCCTAGCCCCATCAGCCGCAACCTTCTGATCAATGCCAGCTCCAGAGTGGCCCACCCCCCGGTCCCAGGTTCAGCCAACAGCTTCCATGTGGGGGGAGGTCTGGACAAAGCCCCTGGTCACCCCACTGGGCCCTCTCTGCACACTCAACACAACATGAACGCTCCTAATGGGCTGCAGAGCTTTCATAATGAGCCTGACAAAGCTCAGAGCCTCCTCCAGCGCTCCTGGGCCCAGCACCAGCTGGCCCACATGCAGCAACCTCCAGAGGGAGCTCATCCCTGTAAGACCCCTCGCCTGGAGGCTCCTGCCGACTGTGGCTTTGGCCCTGCTCAGAACCTCACCTATCCACACAAAGCACCCGGCTCTGCTCAGTCCTTCCCGCTCAAACACCAGGACAAAACCCGCGCCTCGCCTCCTCGCTGCTCTGGGGGCTCCCTGCCTTACATGGAGGCTCAGTACCTGCAGCATCCCTGGGGCCCACCTCAAGAAGGCCCAGGTTTTCAGGGCCCCCGGCCAGGCCCCTCAGATAGGTTTCCTGGGCAAAAGTACAAACCGGGGAAGGAGGATCCTGGTGTTCAGCCAAAGCTCATACCCAACCTGGATTTCCTGCCAGGGAACTTCCAGATGCCACGCTTTGGGGACCAGAGCTTGGACGTGCGAGGCCCCGGGCAGGAGCCCGGCCCTGGGGGGCCTCTGCACAGACATCACCCCGGGTACAGATAAATGCAGACTACCCAGGCATGCTCAGGGGGGTTTCTGAAGTCTCTGAGGCACTGAGCAGTGCAGCTCTGCACCTGGTCAACCATTATATTCTTCATTTTCATCAGAACATGTCATTCATGTTGGCTCCATGCAGCACAAAGCTTTGTCACTGATCATTTCCACAGAAGTGAGTGCACTAAACAGGAGCAGGTTTAGCATGTGGCCTTCCTCTGCCTCTGCCTCAGGAGCGCGGGGCACTACTGTTGGCCTTTGTGTAGTCTCTGCTTTTTGACCCATCAAGCCTCTGATGCAGTGACTGTTGGAATATAACCCATCTATGGGTGCGTTGTTTCACTGTGTAAAACGTGGGGGAAAGGCATATTGATCACTGCATCGTCTGTCTTCAGAAAAAGACTTAAT
>JACM01026927.1:0-17581 GCA_000787095.1 Periophthalmodon schlosseri
ATAGATATAGATATATAGATAGATAGAGATAATATATATTTGGAGGCAAACCCATGATGCCAAGGTGGTAACAACTACATACAACAGCAATGAGCTGAGATACATACATTTTGTAATTATTTTTCCAAAGTGAAAAGATAATTTTTGAACTGTTGAGTGGGTTTTGCTAAAAATATATATCTATTCTAATATTGATTAATATAATATATTGTATTGTTGGAAAAATCCATATTGGACCATCCCTATTCACTACATTAATCTTTTAAGTTTTTTTTAAATTGTGAAGTACCAATACAAAAGTGTCTCAGAAGCATGTGAGAAACACACTACATGTCCAGCTGAAACCAAAAGTTTACATACACTATATAAAAAGACACATATGCTTTTTTTTCTCAATGTCTGACTATTTGCTTAATGACAGAATAATGAGAGAAGGATTTTTTTAGACAATTTTTCATTACTTTCTTCAAAGTCAGATGTTTACATACATTTCATTAGTATTTGGTACCATTGCCTTTAAACTGTAGGACTTGGGTCAAACGTTTTGGATCCTTCCACAAGCTTCTCACAAAAGTTGGCAGGAGTTTTGGCCCATTCGTCCTGACAGAACTGGTGTAACTGAGCCAAGTTTGTAGGCTGCCTTGCTCACACATGCCTTTTCAGGTCTGCACATAAATTTTCAATAGGACTGAGATCAGGGCTTTGTGATGGCCACTCCAAAACATTGACTTTGTTATCCTTAAGCCACTTTGTAACCAGTTTGGCAGTATACTTTGAGTCAATGTCCATTTGGAAGACCCATTTGCGCCTAAGCTTTAACTTCCTGGCTGATGTCTTGAGATGTTGCTTCAGTATTTCCACATAATGTTCTTTCATCATGATGACATCTATTTTGTCAAGTGCACCAGTCAGCAAAACAACCCCACAACATGATGCTGCCACCCCCGTATTTCACAATTGGGATGGTGTTCTCAGGCTTGCAAGCTTCTCCCTTTTTCCCCCAAACGTAACGTTGCTTATTATGGCCAAACAGTCCAGTTTTAGTTTCATCAAACCACAGGACATGTCTCCAAAAATTAAGGTATATCTCCCTGTGTGCATTTGCAAACTGTAATCTGGCTTTGGCTGGTTTGGCCGGGGGTGCGACTTCTACTCAGATGCGATTTATATGTGAAATATATGTTTTTTTTCTTCATTATTATGCATTTTTTGGCTGGTGCGACTTATATTCCGGAAAATATGGTAATCTTACTGTATGTAAACTTCTGACTTTGAAGAAAGTAATGAAAAATGTTCTAAAAAATCCTCCTCATCATTTTGGCATTTATCAAATAGAAATCATTTTGGTAATCCTAACTGACCTAAAACAGAAAAAGTTTAATCTGATTTCCTGTCAGACAGTGAGAAAAAAAGCATCTTTTTATATAGTGTATGTAAACTTCTGCTGTCTACTATGTATGTCCACATTAGGTTAGGCTTAGTTCTTGTTGACCCTGTGAGCGTTCCCATTACAGAAAATATTTTGTGCTATTGTGTTTGTGCAGGGAATTGCTTTTAAACAACAATCTTTTACGAGTCCTGCCTTATGAACTCGGGAGACTATTCCAGCTTCAGACTCTCGGGCTCAAAGGTAAGATTAAGAAATTACACCATCTGAAACTAAACACTTAGTGCATCTCACTAAAAGGAGAATTGAAATCTAAAGTTCATGATATTTGGTACACTATTTCCTTTGTTTCTCTTTTATATGCCCTGACTATGTGCTGTCATTTCAGTCATATTCAATGTCATTTTGTCATGTTGGCTGCACTGAAATGTGGTTATGGATCATGTGGTTCCTCTTCTTTTTGGACATTTTTTATGTGTTCTTTTTATTTCATCATATTTATTTATATCACATTTTATATTTTACTATATTTTACTGTTATCCCCCGAGTCTCCGGTCCACAAAGGGGGAACTGTAGATTATAACTAAATGAATCTGGTATTTGCCTCTAAAATAAGTCTAGCTGTTTTAGTTTTACTACAGTCTGCATGTTTATGTATATAACTAAATACCAGAAAAGATACACAATATATCTTCATTAATTCAATATTATACCACAAAATAGACTTTTCCTATGGCATTATTCCTCATACACTACTAGTCAAAAGTTTGGACACACTTTCTCATTCATTGTTTTTTTTTTTCTTTATATTTACAACTTTCTACTTTATATACATACGGAGGACATCAAATATACGATGTAAGATAAACAGAATTATGTAGCAAAAAAAAAAAGTTAAATAACTCAACTAAATATTTTTTATGTTTTATATTCAAATCTTCAAAGTCATCACCCTTCGCTTTGTTGACAGAACTTTGCTTTCTCTCATGGAGCTTCTTGATGAAGTCTCCAGAAATGGTTTTCACTTCAGTGATCAAGTGATCGAAGCAAAGGGTGGTAATTTTTAATTTATGTGAATCTTTGAGTTATTTTGAGTTTTTCTTTTGTCTACTACATTCCATATGTGTTCATTCATAGTTTTGATGTTTTGGTTTTTTTTTTACGTTTGTTAACTAAAGTTCTTTTTTCTACCAGGTAACCCTCTGTCCCAGGACATTTTAAACCTTTACCAGGAGCCGGATGGTACCAGGAAGCTGCTCAACTACATGCTGGACAACCTGGCAGGTGAGCTCAGGTGATGTGTGCGGCTCGTGAATATTTAATGTCCTTTTACCGTAAAAGCAGCCATAGTCTTTTGTTCGGCTCACGCTTCACCGGATCTCACAGTACTCCTTTGTTCCGGACAGTTCACCCAGAGCAGCTCCCACAAAGGCCCTGGATCACTCTGAGAGACCGCGACCAAATCAACTCCACAGGTACAACACAGGTTACACATGAGGAGTTAATGATTTGATTTTAATCAAGTCTTTTCCATTTAAGTGGCAGTAGCATAGTTCATTGGTTCTCATCCTTGGGGGAGATTTTTGTTGGGTCGCGTGAAGTTTGCAAGTGAGTGAGTGTCTGGATGCTGCCCCTCAGTGCAGCGCAGGGAAGGCTGCCTGCTGCTAAAAACAGCCCCGTCCCTCCGCATACAGATATAACACCTACTTATTCTCAAAACTGTTAATGGATCAAGTCTTTTTTGAGTGATAAGACGTGCTGCAGACATACCTCCTCCTCCTCTCTTGCCCCTTCACGCATTTGCACCTTCAAATTCGTCTGGTGGGTGCTTTGTGCGGCGCGGGTCCTGCATCACAGCGTCTATTATTTTAACGCACCTGCAACCCTCCCTGTGTCCATTAACAAGGCTGCACATTGAAATACAACGTCATTATCAACTACGGTTTTGATTCAGTCTGAAAAGTTCAGCAAGATCAGCACCTAAGCAATGATGCTTTTTAACAAATTAATTGGCCTAGAAGACTAATAATTAAAATCAACAGGGAGTTGCTTCTTTTCCTTCGCATCCTCTCTCCCTTGCTCTCTTGCCTGCGTAAAACACAATGGAGCAGAGTGCAGGAGCAGAGCAGACAAGCAGGAAGGCAAACGGGTAAATCAGCTTCCACAGACAGATCCTGGACAGAGGGAACAATGAAGATCAGTGACAGACTGTGGCCTTGGGGTGAGCTGAGGGATCTGTGCCACCCAATTTAAGGGGAGCTGTATGTAAATAATGCACTTTTATGTGCTCATTTAATGTTTGTTAAAGATATAACTAGAAAATATACATTTTATTCTTTAAAAAAGTAACTTTAATTTTCAAAAAAAAATCTCTTTGACTCATTTTATCAGACAAGTGGCTCATTTTACCTTTACATGTGTCTCATTTTACCTGACCCCGACTCTAGGACAAAAACAGCATTTTATTTCCACAATTTAATCCCAAAATATAAGTACCAGTTATTAGTACCTAGAATAACACAATTCGATGCCAAACATTATCTAAAACTATTGTCCCCGGAGATTTACCAAAAAGTGGCCCAATTTACCTGACTTCACCCTAATAAAATCAATTGTTAGGGCCAGCAGAGACGGCACACCACTGGTGATGACTGCAGAGACATGTTCTCTACTTACTAAGATGATGTGTGTTTTATTACAATCTGACTCATGTTCCTGGAAAAACGAGCTTAATGAGGAAATTAATTTTGATGCGCCTAAATGCAAAGATACACGTGTACTGCGGAGATACAGTTGAAACCAGAAGTTTACATTTTTACATTTTTCTCACTGTCTGGCATGAAATCTTTTCCTGTTTTAGATCAAATAGGAGCAAATAGGATTAACAAAATTATTTCTATTTGCTAAATGCCAGAATAAGAGAAGAAAGATTTTTTTAGACAAATTTTCATTACTTTTAGAGTAATGAAAAGTTAGTAAATTAGAAGTTTACATATAGTAAGATTACTATGCATTTAAACAATTTGGGAAAACCCAGATGATGATGTTATGTCTTTGGAAGCTTCTGTTTATTGACAGCATTTGAGTTAATTAGAGACACACCTGTGGATGTATTTGAAGGCACAACTGAAACACACTGCTTCTTTGTGTAACATCATGGGAAAGTCAAAAGAAATCAGCCAAGATATCAGGAAGAGAATTGTAGACTTGTCTGGTTCATCCTTGGGTGCAATTTCCAGATGCTTGAACGTGCTTTGGTTTGAAATGTGCATATCAACCCAAGAACAAAAACAAAAGACCTTCAAGATGCAGGCTGAAGCTGGTTAGAGTGTGTCATTATCCACAGTGAAGCGAGTACTGTACCGACATGGGCTGAAAGGCCCCCTCTGCAGAAGAAGCCATTACTCCAAGAGAAACATAAAAAAGCCGGATTACAGTTTGTAAATGCACACAGGGACAAAGACCTTAATTTTTGGAGACATGTCCTGTGGTCTGACCAAACTAAAAGTTAATTGTTTGGCCATAATAAGCATTGTTACATTTGGAGGAAAAAGGGGGAAGCTTGCAAGTCTGAGAACACCATCCCAAAAATGTCTAAAAATCCTTCTCACGTTATTCTAGCATTTAGCAAACAGAAATGATTTTGGTAATCCTAACTGACCTAAAACAGGAAAGGTTTAGTCTGATTTTATGTGAGAAAAAAAATAATGTGTTTTTTTTTTTTTGTTATATATAGTGTATGTGAACTTCTGGTTTCAACTGTAAGAGACGGCCAAAGACCATTACAGGGACTTCCTAGCACTAGCCAACCATTTTTCAGTTAGTCACACTCGCCTAAATAGAATCGTGAATGCTCATATTGATCACAGGCTCCTGAAAATGTCTTGTTTTTGGTAATGTTTACTAATGTGTGTATTGTCTCGCCATGGTAATTGCTGAACATTCTGCCATAAACGTACATGCAGAACACCCCCAACGTGATGTCACTGCAAAGTATCAATAGATATAAAAAGGATACAAAGGAACATAGGTCCAAGATTTTTTCCATAATAAAGTAGATCTCAAGTTGGAGTCCAGGGGAGAGAACTTGAATGTTGTGAGATATAAGGTTGTCTAGAAAATTCCGTATCCAGATTATAATAATTCTAAAACAAGTATCAAAACTCATCATCAAGTACTCATCACTATCAATACTGAAAGGAATTACATCAACAGGACAAAATTTGACTTTTTTTGAATAGTTTTAGAATGGTTTTGTCTTGATCTATATCATAACTAGTATAAGACCACATGGTTATTATAAATATCTGTTATTATTTTGTGTTGAAAATCCCATTATGTTGTCTAAGAAAATAGTGTTTTATGATCATTTTGATATCAAGTATTTTTTTTCTAAAAATGTGTTTGATATAGGGGGATGTGTAGCTACAAGGGGCCCAGTACTTGTCTCCACTGGTTGTCTCCTTTCTCTTTCTATTGTTCGTTTCCTTTCCTGGCCCTAATGTCTGCCTCTTGTCCCTCAGCTGTGTTCTCGGTCATGTGCTATAACGTGTTGTGTGATAAGTACGCCACGCGGCAGCTCTACGGCTACTGTCCGTCCTGGGCCCTGAGCTGGGAGTACAGGAAGAAGGGCATCATGGAGGAAATCACTCACTGCGATGCAGACATCATCAGCCTGCAGGTCAGACTAACATACTGTACTCTACCATACCACAGTACTAACTATGTATATGCACTGTACTATTATATATGACACAAAAATCCTATTCAGAGACGCAGACATCATCAGTCCGCTGGTCAGACTTACTACACTGTACTGTACTATACCACTGTACTACTAACTGTATATGTACTGTACAAATATATTTTATAATACCACACTCTCCACAGCCTGCAGGTCCGACTCACACTGATACTGTACTATGTGTGTATATGTGCAGTATAAACCATTTCACGCTGTGTCATACTCTCCAAACACATGATCTACATCAGCCTGCGGCTCAGACTAACAAACTATACTTTACTGTACCATACTACACCGAATGATCACTCTGCTACTAATGAAGCATGTGACTCACCTATGGACCGTATACGGTCCTATATTAATATCGTTATATAGGAAAATGTTAATGGATGTTTCAAATATTACAGCAGTCTGTCTCTCTGTCTCTCCTCTCTCTCCTCTCTCCTCTCTCGCTTTGAGGTGGAGACGGAGCAGTACTACACGTTCTTTCTGGAGACTCTGAAGGAGCGTGGCTATGACGGATATTTCTGCCCCAAGTCTCGAGCCAAACTGGTGTCAGAGCAGGAGCGCAAGCACGTGGACGGCTGTGCGGTCTTCTTCAAGACTGACAAGTGAGTCATGTGGTAGTACAATGGGTTTCTAAATCAGGATGAATCATGTAGAAAATACATTGACCTTATATAGTGCTGCCTCAATAGCCCACTTTACAAACGATGTCACAATCTCAGACAAACAGTCCGGCACCTGGCACGCATTCTACAGTGAAACACTCTGTAAAACCAGAAATTGTGTATGAAAAAACAAGCTAATATTACAGAATGTTAGAACTGGAAATTAGGAGGTTGTTCTGATGGGAAAGGACTTACTGGCTTTGCTTTAGTGTTTGTCTAAGAGGGTATCCCATAATGCTTTGAAATGCAATGTCACAATCTATTTTTAGCAACTGTGAAAAGCCCTATTGTCTCCACAGCTTTGTAATTCATTAAATTCTAACATGTAAATGACATTCTCTGTCTCTCAGGTTCACATTGGTGCAGAAACACACAGTGGAGTTTAACCAGGTTGCCATGGCAAACTCGGAAGGGTCAGAGATCATGCTGAACAGGGTCATGACCAAAGACAACATCGGGGTTGCCGTACTGCTGGAGGTCAAGAAGGAGGTCTTCTCTTCAGGTGCTCTATCTCTATCACTCAATGTTTGCAATCTCTACTCAAGAACAGGGACCATTATGTTGGCTAATGACCCTTTATATGTTTATTATTTTTGTTAAGGGAACCATATGTAAGACATACAATATATATAGAACCGAAAGCAAAGTACATAAGACTAAACCTGTCTAAATGTATAGAAAATTTCAGTCAGTATTCACTCAGAAATATACTGAAGGGATAACGTACAAGCTTGGTATGTTAGATGAGCACATCCTGAAATTTGAAATGATAAATGATGTCATTGAAGGATAATAAGATATAGAGATACCTTCTTTTCTCCTTGGTATTAGTTTCAGGTTAAAGTCACTGTACCTGATTTTTACTGTCTTAAAAATGTGGAAAACAGAACTAATTCTTAATTATTACTGTGACGAGTTTATAAGTGCAGTAATGCTAACAATAACTAACATGCTAATGCACACTTCCTGATTATCTGACAATAAACACTTTATAATTAAATGCAGACAGTACACATTGGACTTATTTTGACCTCAAGAGCTGCTTATACAATATCTGTACTGGGACAAGACACATTTTGCTCAAATACATGAGAAAAAATCAGGTGCAGGCCTTCAGGCCTTTAATCATGTCTTAGTGTTATAGGAGTAATAATGAATTGTAAAAATCATAACATATTATATTTTATCTCGCAATCCTTATGAAACTCAATTGCCATATTGTATATTTATGCAATATTGTCATATTGTTTCCAGGTCTGAAGCCGTCCACCGAGCGGCAGCTGATCCTGGTGGCTAACGCTCACATGCACTGGGACCCCGAGTTCTCCGATGTTAAACTCATCCAGACCATGATGTTTCTGTCCGAGCTCAAGAGCATCCGGGAGAGCGCCTCTGTGTCCTCTGACCCCGCCGCGACGCCCGACCCCTCCGCCATCCCCATCGTGCTCTGCGCCGACCTCAACTCACTGCCAGACTCAGGTACAGCACATATACAATGCCCTTCAGCTAGGTACTCAGTTAGGTACTCCTAACCAAAGTCCTGCTCAGACGCACTGCTAGACTCAGTTACTGCAGATTACAAGGAGACTAAGGACGTCATGGGATCAAATTAAAGTATTACAATTATGTGATTATTCACTATTATTGACAACATGACCGAACAACATTGAAGTATATATTTTCTTTCTTTCACATTATGTTACGTACATTACTATTCTTCTAGTATGTGATCAGCTTTATGAAATCAAACTTTTGAAATGACAAAGTAAAGACCGAAAACGGGCACTTTACATGTATGTGTAGTGCTTCGAAGCAAAGATTGACTGGAAGTGGCTAGATTTTTTCTTTTAAAATGGTACAGATTGTATTTTTTTAATAAGTTTTGGTTATAGTGTACGTTATTAATTAGGATTATCGATTAACAGAGTAATTTTGACATCCCTAAAAGAGACTAGTGTGGTCACCACTGTGGTTAGCACCCTTATATCACAGAAAGAAGGTCTCGGGCTCAAGTTCAAGAAGAGCTCTACAGAAGGATCAAAACGGACAGTACAGTATATTTGGACAGAACAGTGACAGTGAGTGTTTAGCATTCCAACAAGAACAAGAGGCTCCTGGGTTTGATTGAATTTTAGAATAATCTCTTTTTGTCTGTGTGGGTTGTCTCCTGGTATATGGTGATGTAAATCAATCATGATCAGATTTTTGTGACCATATGCTATTTTGATAAAAAATTGCCATATGGTGATTCACAGGTTTTCTCCTGAATACAGCTCTATGCTTAGACAAAAACACTTTTCACACCTCCTATTGGTCAGCTTCAACAATGCTCTGAGTAAGTAACAGGTGAATTTAACCAATTGCAATGAAGTGTGAGCTCTCAGAAGAAGCAGGTTACTTTTTTATCTCTTCAAGGTATAATAAAAAATAAAGATACTGACTTAAATAGAAATCGTTATCTTGGCCTACTGCCCAACCCTGACAGGTCACCAGAGACAGCAGTATTGAGGAATGGGGAAAATGTTGAGGATAAATTTCCCTTAACATTACATATTATAGTACGTTAAATAAAAATCTCCTTCTCCCTTGTTCCCGGGGCAGGTGTGGTGGAGTACCTGAGTAACGGAGGAGTAGCGGAGAACCACAAAGACTTTAAGGAGCTGCGGTACAACGAGTGTCTGTCCAACTTCAGCTGCAATGGAACGGGTGGTGACGGCAGTATCACCCACAGCTTCCAGCTCAAAAGCGCCTACGACAGCATCATGCCCTACACCAACTACACATACGACTTCAAGGTACTTTATTCTAACTGACATGTGGAGGTGATATATGGTGAGATACGGATATCCTTAATTACAGGATATATTAAACAGTGATAGAGCTGTAACGGCCAAACGGCCAAACCAACCAACCAAAACAAATATCGTGACACTGACAGACACACTTATATTAGCGAAAATACAGACTATTTTGTTTGTGAAAAACGTGCAGAAGCTAAGCTATTTATGCATTTGTGGACAAGGAAGATGTCTGTGCTTTTCTGTCAACTGGATTTAACCAATCAGATTCCAATGATAGTTGTTCGCGTTTTATGAAAGTATCACGTCACCTGCATGATTCCATGGAAATGGAAAGTTAAAACCATACTCCATGGAGATGAAGGTGTTTTCTAGCTTTTATTTTAGTCTATTTTTGTCAAAAAAGTTACATGGTGGGATTTTATTTTAAAAACGCACAACAGAGCTGCACTACTCTACTTCCTAACCACAGCTGCTCTGGGGCACACTGACAGACACTTGGCCCGAGTCATAAACAATCCTTAAACTTCATCTGAACAACAAAAAACAACCAAAACCATATAAAACCATTTGTGTGCACTTCTGCAGGGTGTGATTGACTACATCTTCATCTCGCGGCCACTGCTCTCAGTGCTTGGTCTCCTGGGGCCCCTGGACTCTCAGTGGCTGGTAGACAATAGCATCCTGGGCTGCCCTCACCCGCACATCCCCTCTGACCACTTCTGTCTGCTGGCCCAGCTGGAGCTGCGGCGCTCCCTACCTTCCTCCAGCATCAACGGCATCCACACGCACAGGTAGTGGGGTGTGACCACTGCCAACCAGCCGCTGTGACGGGACTTTGTACAGAATCCATCCAATAATATCAAGGGGGATCAGGGCTGTGTCTGACCACACGCAGTATGTTTGGGGTTAAAGTCCAACAATAACGATCCAGTGATTTTAACTATTGTGTAATATTGTTTTAGTGGTGGGTGATATAACAGTATATTAAACAGTTATGACAAATGCTCTTGTGACCAATCTGGGGAGATGGTTCTATGGTGATTCAGGGTTTTCTGTACATACAATGCTTTGCTCAAATACAGACACACCCACCCACTCCCCCTATTGGTCAGCCTTACTCATGCCCTGAAAGAGTGACACACAGATTTAACCAATCACAGTGAAGTGTGTCACCAGAATCCAAGCATAATGTACCCAAACATGACTGCATAATACCTGAGAGTACTAAAATGAGAAACTCTATTATAGTATACTGGCCTATTGTCAAGCATTGTCGAATACACTATTTTGGCATATTAGATTATTGTGTGCAATAAATAACTAGAGAGACACTGGTTTTGGACACAGCCCTGAGACTCCAGTTCTCATTTTAAAAGACATTTTCATGTGAACACTACTTTTTAATGAGAAATAACTACACAGATATATATGGAAAATGAGTCCAAGAAACACAAAACAACTTTATATCAGCCTTAAAAAACCCATTGATCCAGAGGAGTGAAGTATTTGTTCAGTACACTAAATGTCCCCTTTAAGCTGTCGACCAGACATGCCATGGAAGCAAAGGTTGCAAAGTCAGAGTATTAGATTAAGGGCAGGAACTAATTTTTCTCTGTAGGTGAGGCACTATTTTTTTAAAGAATTCACAAATGTTGACCCTGCTCACTGTATAAATGTGCTATTGTGCAAAAAATATTTCTTCATTAATTTATGCCAACAATGTTTACAAATTTGTTTACTACAAAGCAATATCATGCCTTAATAATCTTCTATAAATTGGTACGAAATTAAAATGTCATATATTTTATGCCATTTAAGCCTGAAACCATGAATGCCTAAAGTTGCCTAAATGCCTAAAATTGCTAACATCGTTACATCAGACTGAATATTTCGAAGTAAGGAGGTTGCGGGTTAGACTCCTGATTATATCTGATTAGAGTGTGCATGTCCTCTCTGTATTACTGTGGCAGAGTGGTTATCCTGTCTCCTGCCTCTCAGTAAGGAGGTTGTGTGTTAGACTCCTGATTATGTCTGAGTGGAGTATTCATGTCCTCCCTCTGTTACTGTGACAGAGTGGTTATCCTGTCTCCTTCCCTCTCCCTTCTCCCTCCGTCCAAAGACATGCGTGTACAGGTGAGATGAAGTACCCCTCACCCCTCTGTATACCATCAACATATGCACAATTTTATTTTCTTGCAATCAATCATGCATCATTTCACTATGCACTTTTTTACAAAACCAAAATATTTATGACACTAATGATCTAAATAAAGTAGTCATTAGAAACTATGAAATACATGGAATATAGCACTTCTATATAATGATACCCAAAGCTAAGTAGCCATGCTTAGTCATTCTTAATTTATCAAAAATGGGGCAAACAGTAAACCGGTGTCTGTGAAACTGGGTCTGAACCAAGACTAAACTCTATGCAAGCGTGACTCCTTAGAAGGAATTTGCTGTTTTGTTTTTTTTTTTATTTTGACAGTGATATGTTATTAGTAGTGGTAGTAGTTGTGGTATGAGTAGTATTGGTCCTCTCTGGTCTTCCAAACCAGAAATGTTATCAAAAATATCCAATGAACAAGTACTACACGTGATACAACCATTTTAAACCATCAATGAACTTTGTACATGAATTTTAGACATTCTCATGCAAAATATATGAGATAGTTTGCCTTAATTTAAGACAATCGCTTTATATCATGAGCTTTACCGTGATTGCTTGATTTGCACATAAACTCCATCACTTCAGATACTTCACTCCTCTCGGATATAGACAGGTTTTGTATCTTATAACACTTGTACATTTAAAGTTGTTGTGGCAGGAGTGAAACCTCCTTAAAGGATCTTTGGTGTTTTAAAGCTGCTCATTCTCAGATCATTTGGGTTGTTTTTATCAAACTCGGGGATGTTTTGTTTCTAAATGACATGCAGTCTTTGTACAATTATTACAGTATTACAGACTTTTGAAGAAAATAAATGTTGTCATTAAAAGCAACTTGTGTGTTTGTTTTGTATTTATTGAGTTTATTTATTCCATAAGTAGAGGTAGTGTTGTCACAATACTAAAATTTCAAACTCTATTTCGATTCTAAGGAATAGACTGAATACTCAAGTCAGGATTCTGATACCATGATAACAGAACATCATTTTCAAGATTAAGTCATAGTATTTTCTTTCCTGGAGGAATTATGTCTCTTGGGTGGCCTGAGAACACCTTGGAGGAGCTGGAGGAAGTGTCTGGGGTGGGGGAAGTCTGGGAGTCCCTGCTTAGACTGCTGTCCCCGCAACCTGACCCCAGGTAAGTGAAAGAAAATGGGTGGATGGTCTTTTTTTCCTATTACCATGTGGCCTTATATCTGTGTAATCCCTCAGTCGTCCAGGTAGGTTCCATAGTGGTCATGGGCGTGTACTAGTCTATGTGTCTTATATTTGTTCTGATACAGCTCAAGATCATTATAAAGCTCTTCAGGAAAGGTTAATTTCTGTCCTGTGAATGTCACTTTTTTATTATCAATACCTGCTCAAATGAATATCTAGTTTCGATACTAGTTTTAGTATTGATTAGTATCTGACTTTCAATACTTTTCACAACCCTAAGCAGAAGTGAGCTTAGTTGCATAGAATTTATAAGTAGCCTTTGTAGATTTTAAAATTATCAAGTAGAAATTGATATTAAAACGTTTCTGTGCAAATAATGCATCTTACCATAATAATCATATTCTTCCAGTTTATGTATATGCATTTGGCCTGCACAGCAATTTAGACCTCTGCCCCTAATCCCATTTATTTTAAGAATGTCCTACCTTTTCATTGATGCTACATTAATGGTATAAAATGATAACATTTACAAAGAAAACATGTTTTTTTTTTTTCTCTCGCAAAGAAATCATTACTTTTGGGTGTACTGGCTTTCAGCGTTGTAATATTTTTGGTATCCATTGCTATTCTAATCTGTGTGTTAAGACTGATTAAAATAAACAAAAAAACATGTTTTTTTATTGCAGTTATCTATTAGCTTAAATTTCCTGAGTCCATCCCTCCATGTCCTACCATATTCAACAACTTTTTCTATTATTTGAGGTGGTCACTCTACATGTATGACTTCAGCAATAAACATGTTCATATAATATTATATTATTTGTAAATACATATCTAAATACTTTACTGACATTAATACCAATATTATTTAGATATGTTTAAATTAAATATAGTGTAATTAAGATACATTGTGTTTATCATATCCCTCACGGCTTTTTATGAAATAAGTCGGAACTTTTGAGCCCGACCCATTGTTCCCACACGGATGAACACTGTTACCCAAAACATGGCAACCTGCAGCAGAGCCGTGTGGAGAGGTCAGTAGTTTCATCTAAATAATCGTTATTTTTGGATATTGTATTAATATCGTAATTTGACAGCGTGTATCCACACGAGTAATGGTTAATGTAAATCAATCAAAACATTCTTAGCTCATTGTTAGCTTACTTTGCTAATACTTTGCTGTCGTTTCGCTCCTTGAATGAACTCTCATTCACAATCACATCTCTTGACACGAATATAACACCATCTATTGCAAAGAAAACGTGACTTAAAGTGACTTAAAAAAAAAACCCCAACTAAACGTGGACCGATGTATTGTTCTTTTCCCCTCAGTGGTATCGGGATGTCAGCGGCTCTCTGCAGTCCGGCCCGTTTACAGTGACTTATCCCCGACTCCTCTTCACACTATCCCCGGGAGAACATTCGCTGTGGCCCGGTGAGTCTATACATTTTATACGTTGCGATGTGTCCTTTGGTGAGAGACTAATTTTGAAATAAATATAATACAAACGTTGATGCCCCGAATAAATATGTCCCATTATCTCCTCTGGGGTCTCTGTTGTTAAATATGTTCTTCAATCGTATAATATAATGCTTTTGGAGTGTTTACCTTGAAAAAGATGCATTCTTACCGGGATCACCTCTCCACAGACCGGTAACTGCTGGTGTTACCTGTTACCTGTCTGTGGAGAGGTGCCATAGTGTGTGTGAGACAAGCAGATGGCGGACTCTACATGAGAAAAGTTATATACTGCACCTTTAAACTTGAAGTCTTCCTGGGAATAGTTATTAGTCAGATAGTAACCATAAACCATGTCACAATATCTGAATTCATAAATGTATATATCTGTTCATTGAAGTATAAGCCCCCTAACCCTAAATTCTAATATTTCATGGCTCTATGTAATGCTCTGTTTATTTTTCCTTTAGAACAAAGACGAAGGGTAAGAAAGAGGAGGAGGAGAAGAAGGAGGTGAAGAAGGGACCTGTGATTGATGACTCCGGTCGACACAAACCATTCGGTAAAACAGCCTGGGCTCCGGTGGACGATGTGTACATCCTTAGGTATTACCCCAGAAAGGTGCATCATGTGGGGGACGCCATTGAGCTCCTCAAGGCCTACAGGGCTCTGGACTTCACCCCCACACAGCAGCAGGTGTACATAGACCTGAGGCTTGATATGAAGCTGGAGAAAAAGGTACAGTCATGCTGTCATTGTATTTGTTGTTTAAGAATTCCGTTTAAAGGGCCTATATATTATGCACATTTTTTATCTATGTTATAATGTAACATTGAAAATGTACCTGGAATTGTGTTTCGTGTCATTCACACATGTTTAACACACAAGTCCTGCATATTTAGGCTGTGATCTTCTCTCAAACTGAAAACACTTTGTTCCACCTTGTGATGTCATCAAGTGGTAATACAGGTGCAAGTGCTGGACTGTGTTTTTAAAATCCATACACCGTCACTAGAATCATTTGGATAATTTACAGCCCTGGAACTGCCAAACTTTGAAGCTACATCTGTTGTTTTTGCCTTGATAAAACTTCCTTACACAAGATATCGGTGGCGATCTCAACTGAACAAAAGGTAAAATGAAAATATTTTTTTTTAAATGCAACAATGCATCTGATCAACAGTTCAGCTGAGGCTAAAAATAGCTGATTTTGAGTTTTGGGGATGCAGACAGTCCAATAATCCAGGATTACTCAAACGTGTGAATGAAACAAAACACAACTCCAGCTATGTTTTTGATGAGGTAACAACATTCCAACATGGCCAAAAGCTCACATGACTCAATTTCACGTAAAATAGTACCTTTAATGAATTGGCTGAACAATTTTTACATATTTAAATATCTAATTGTATTTTTTGTGTGAAGCATTGCAAAATGATTCAATGTAATTCTTGTACTAGTACAAGTAAATATCATAGTACAGTACCACAGAACAGAAGTGATCCTAAGATGAGTGAAATTTAAGTGTGAAGTTAAGTGTAATTACTCATGTATTGCATAGTAGTTTATACAGTCTGAATATGAGTGAGCATTTCTACAATTTAATGCCACCTGTGTTCCACAAATCCACCAATTGTCTCATTGGTAGACATTCAAGTAACTGATCTATCAAATAAATATTGAAGATAAGGGTGCACTATGTAACTTTTCACATGGATGGTACACCGCTCGCTTGTCTCCATGGAGATTGCTTTTCCTAGAATTTATCTTGCATAAACTAAATGACAATAAATCTTGAAAAGCTTGCATTCTGAGCAACGTCACTTGCTTGTTTCCACGATACTAGATACATTTAATGCTATATTGGGGAATATTTCAGGAAAGCAATCACATCTCCACCCGAATAGTTACTTAGTGCACCTTTAAAGAAATAGTTTATAAATTTACAACTACCAGGGATGATTCTTTGTATTTGAAATGACCTTTGACTTGCACGTTAATTCAAAGAGGATAAATTAAACTAATATTACTTCCCATGACTTTATGAGTTTATGTAGTAGTAATTGAATTTTTTCATATTCTAAGGATATGTTGACATTATTTTTTTCTTTTACAGAAAAAAGTTGATCCATTCGTGAGTACAGTACACTTACCTCATACATTCAAGGCAGAGATGAACAAAGTCTTAGTTTTCACAGAGGTATGTGTTCATTCAGCTTTTATTTTGATTCAGTTAAAGCTGCACTATGTAATTTTTCTGTTATAAATCCGACTATCTGCTCATCTCCACGGAGATGTTATTGTTTTGGCTGGAATTTTCCACAGTATCGCATTAAAATGATCTATCCCTATTGTCCCAGTCCAAGTTACAGGTCAGAACAGTAGAGAGGTGACCATGTTCACAGTAAAATTGCAGGTTTTCCAAGGTATTTTTAGCCGTAAAATACCAGTAATTGTATAAATGCGAGATAAGTTTAATGCCATACTACCAAACATACCAGGCAGAAGCAAAACATCTCTGTGGAGACGAGCAGGGAGCAGAAAAGTTACATAGTAGACCTTTAAAACATGTATCAGTGGTAGATAAAATGGCTCCTTCACACAGGTTTTGTTTTCTTGTAGGATGCTAATCAGGCCAAAGTGGCTCAGGAGAACGGGGCAGTGATCGTTGGGGGAACAGAACTCATTCAACAAGTGAGTGAAGTTAAAAACAATTAAATAAAAAAAAATATATTTTATTTATTTATTTATATTTGAAAGATCTGTCTCTTTTTCAGATTTTAGACGATGAAATTTCAGCAGATTTTTACATTGCTGTGCCTGAAATGCTGCCGAAACTGGTGCCACTCAAAAACAAACTCCGAAAGAAGTTTCCCAAGAGCAAAAGAGGTAGCACCAGAATCTATATATTTAAAAAAAAAAATTAAGGTTATAAGTTTGACATTTTGTGAAGTATGATGTAATAGTGAATATATGGCACAGAGGAGGAACAGTGAATATATAGTTTTTTATTCTTATATACAGTTGAAACCAGAAGTTTACATACACTATATAAAAAGACACATACACTTTTTTTTCCTCACGATCTGACATGAAATCAGATTAAACTTTTCCTGTTTTAGGTCAATTAGGATTACCAAAATTAATTCTATTTGCTAAATGCCAGAATAATGAAAGAAGGATTTTTTTTT
>KN470109.1:0-10707 GCA_000787095.1 Periophthalmodon schlosseri
CTGATTTTCGATACTTTGACAACCGTATTTAGACATTTATGACAGTAGCCAATAATAGTGACATAAAATATTTTAAATGCTAACACTAGTCATTTGTTTTCATTTACAGTTGGAAAGTACCTGTTGAATCATATGCCCTTCAATCTAATACACTAGGCATAAATAGATAAGCAGAGAGTGAAATGTTCCTGTTGTTTATGTGTGGGCTGGACTTACCCTGAATCGCTCCTCTTCATTGGCCAGTCTCTGCTTGAGCGTCTCGTTTATGGCACACTGTTCTTTCCACTTCTGTTCCATCAGGGCTAGCTCCTCCTCCACTGTGGGGCTTGTCTCTTCCTCTTTCACCCTGGGGCTCGTCTCTTCCTCCTCCACCCTGGGGCTCATCTTCTCTTCCACCACGGGGCTCTCCTCCTCTGCCGTGGGGCTTGTCTCCTCCTCTTCCTCCTCATCTGTATCTGTGTCCTCCTCCTCATCTGTATCTGTGTCCTCCTGTCCTTCCCCCCTGTCACTGTCCCCCTCCACTGCCCTGTCCTCACTGCTGCTCGGTGTCTCGACCTTTGTCTCCCCCGGAGTGTCCACCCGCACCCAGCTGCCCAGTGGAAGGCTCTGGACTGTCTCTGTGAGCTTGTCTTCTCCTTCTGGGACATCTGAGACATCTGGTCTGAAGTCTCCAGGGGTCTCGGTCTGGTCCTTGTCCTCTGTAGCACGGTCCCTCAGGACTCCCTCACTCTCAGAGCAGATGAGCGGTTGAATGATTACACATGTCCCTGTGTTTACTTCAGGGTTGATTGTCATAGCGTCTTCAAGGATTGCACTTTCTATATTTCCTATGGAAGTATATATGGGAAAAAATAGAATGGATAGTATCAATATTAGGGCAATAATAGGAATTTTCAGTTAACAAATCATCTGAAAAAAACTTACGTTATATAAAGAGCAACTTGCACATGTTTCATAGGTGTGTGTGAACAGTACCTGCTGTGGGGGACTCTGGGCTGGAGGTGAGTGGCCCCTGTGTGGTCTCTGTCGACACGTTTCTCTTTGGCTCCTGAAGCACACTCTATGTTAATATTGCATTATATCTGTGTGTGTATTCACCTAGTGTTAACTGAGAGCAGGACTCACCCCCTGAGCCTCTGGGCTGCTGTTGAGCTTGGCCACCTGCCTGCGCAGCCTCTGACACTCCCTGTACTTCTCCTTGTAGTGCTCTGCAGCCATGTGCAGGCGCAGCTTCAGCTCCTCCACCTCCCTCTGCAGCTCCACCTCTGCCTCCGACACCACCAGGATGCTGGGGAGGGCCTCTCCACTGGGCCCAACAGCCTGACACAAGTGTGTGTGTCATGTTTTGCATACATCTTTAAGGCTGTGTTTGCACTGTTATATAAGAGGTGTTCTCACCAGTGTTTGACTGTTTGTGGTGCTCCTCAGGCGGTCCAGCTGGCTCTCTATGCGCTGACACTCGGCCTGTGCCTCAGACAAACTGGCTCTGAGCTTGTCTGCCTCTAGCCGGGCTCGGTACAGCTCAGTCATGGAGTGGTCACGGGCACTGGCTGAGTCTCTCAGCTCTGAGGCCAGAAGAGAGGCCTGCTGCCTGGATGCCTGCAGCTGCTCCTCAGCCTGACGGAGCTGCTCTCGCACACGGGACAGCTCTACCTGAACACAGCACAGCAGTGGAATTTATGTGCTAGGATGTAAACAATATGCTATAGTATTCTATAGCATAATGTACTATGGTCCCTGGAGTTGCCTCTGCTTTTACCATTGCCAGCATCAAAACATTTTTAGCATCCACCCTCTAAGCAGAAACATCAGAACTAAAGAGCATATACCTTATCTGCCTTATGCTGTAGCAGCTCCTTCTCCAGACCGTCCCTCTGAGCCACACAGAGCCGCAGCCTCTCCAGCTCCTCTTGGAACTGTGCAATGGTCACCTCCCTGTTCAGCTCCACGGCCTTCAGCATCTGCAGCTCTGCACTCAGCTTGGTGTTCTCCAGCTCTGTGCTGCGCAGGTGGGCCTACACACAAGCACACACACACGTTATAAAGGCATAAAGACACCGGTCTGCAGCCCTTGGTGTCATACTTTATACAGGTCTCGTTCGTCCTTCTCATTCTTCAGCTGGCTCTCTAAGCTGTCCCTCTCTCCAGTAAGCTTCTTCAGACGCTCACGCAGGCTAAAAAGAGCAAAACAGGATAGTGTTAAAGTAAATAAATATAATAATATAAAGTGTATATTCATTAAAATGCCATGCTCTTTACAGCGTTAAGTCCTCAATGATAGTGAATGGCCTCTGTAGCCTCTCCAACCATCACTGCACACTAAAAATCACAGGCATCCGAATGGCCAGCCTTGAGTTAGGCACTATTTCTTTTAACTAGAGATCAACCGATATGGGTTTTTTCATGGCCCATGCTGATGCTGATCATTTAGAATCCAGAGAAACCGATGGCCCATAAGCTCAATCAATGTTTTTGGGCCAACCTATAGTCCTGATTTTGAGTATTTTCCTTGAATGATGTAATTTAATTGTCCTACAAACTCACCCACAGCCCTTTTTTACCACAAACCTTAAAGAGTGTAGTGTAGTCATTTTGTGAAGTTATCTCTTCGCACTGTTAAAATAAAGTTTTACGTGTACTGGTTTAGGCAGCAAGTCAACCAAAACAAAATATCAGCCTGTGCTGGAGATTTAAAGCTGATATGCTAAAAAAAGCAAATATCAGCCAGCCGACATATCGATCTATTTCCACTATTCACTACTATATTTAATATTACCTATTTTACTTGACTACTAAATTTGTGGTGTACCAAATGACCAAATGAACTGATCTTTATAAATAAAAGCCTTCAGTGTCAGCTTTTTTGTTTAGAAATGATAGAAACCTAATGATAAATCTTACTCCTTGCCTAATTGCTGTCTGAGTACACGGTATGTGACAAGTGCATTGACAAGTACTTATATTCCGATCCCGTAAGTACAGTGTTTGGTTGGCAACAGATGGTCATTTCCCTGCACTGAGCAGATGTTGCAGATGGAGCCGTTGTGAGTAGATACGAGCAGTTAGGAGCAGATGGAGCAGTTGTAAGTAGATATGAACAGTTATGAGCAGATGGAGCAGTTGTGAGCAGACGTATGAGCCAGAGCAGTACCAGTGCAGCTCGGTCTCCTTCTGTAGGCCTCTCTGGGTCACTCCGAGCAGGTCCTCCTCCAGCTGCCTCACTCTCTCTGTGGCCTCGCTCAACCGTCTGCGCACCTCCTCCCTCTCCTCTGACAGACCCTGGGACGAGCGCAGCAGCTCCTACAACAAACACGCATGCTCTTAAAGTGGAACTAAACACCCTAAACTCTGCCCACAACCACATTTCAAATAGAGGTGCTAAACTGGGCAGTACCTGGAGGACTAAAGAAGAGAGTGAGGGGAGAGGAGGTCTAGGGTCTGGGGGTATAACATAGTGTGATTGGTCTAATAGGTATCCACACTTCAAACTCCACATCTGCAGCCAGGTGTTTGCAATCTGAAAAACCTGGCTGTAAAGCATCTCTTCTTTTATGAGATTAATGTGTTTGCACATGGTTCCTATTAAAATAAACCAATAAACTAAACTAAACTAATCAGGGGAGTCCTGTGTGATGTCACCAACTACTGGAAATTGCAGTGGTGACTGAAGGCAGGACATAGATTTAGGTGTTTTTGACCAGAAAGTACAGGTTTGACTTTGACCATCTGGAAAAGCACTTAAGACTAATCATTATACAGATGAAACCAGAAAGTTACATACACTATATAAAAAGACACATATGCTTTTTTTTGTCACTGTCTGACATGAAATCAGACTAAACTGTTCCTGTTTTAGGTCAATTAGGATTACCAAAATTATTTCTATTTGCTAAATGCCAGACAAATTCATTACTTTCTTCAGAATCAAATGTTTACATACATTTCATTAGTATTTGGCACTATTGCCTTTAAACTGTATGACTTGGGTCAAACTTTTTAGATATCCTTCCACAAGCTTCTCACAATAGTTGGAAGGAATTTTGGCCCATTCCTCCTGACAGAACTGGTGTAACAGAGCCAAGTTTGTAGGCCGCCTTCCTTGCACATGCCTTTTCATGTCTGCCCGTACATTTTCAATAGGATTGAGATCAGGGCCACTTTGTAACCAGTTTGGCAGTCTGCTTCGGGTCATTGTCCATTTGGAAGACCCATTTGCACCCAAACTTTAACTTCCTGGTTGATGTCTTGAGATGTTGCTTCAGTATTTCCACATAATGTTCTTTCCTCATGATGCCATCTATTTTGTGACGTGCACCAGTCCCTCCTGCAGCAAAACAACCCCACAACATGATGCTGCCACCCCCGTATTTCACAGTTGGGATGTTCTCAGGCCTGCAAGCTTCCTCCTTTTTCCTTCAAACGTAACGATGCTCATCAGTTTTGTTTTCGTTAGACCACAGGACACGTCTCCAAAAATGAAGGTCTTTGTCCCTGTGTGCATTTGCAAACTGTAATCTGGCTTTTTTATGTTTCTTTTGGAGTAATGGCTTCTTTCTGGCAGAGTGGCCTTTCAGCTCATGTCGGTGCAGTACTTGTTTCACTGTGGATAATGACACTCTTACCAGCTTCAGCAGCATTTTCACAAGGTCTTTTGCTTTTGCTTTTGGGTTGATATGCACATTTTGGACCAAAGCACGTTCATCTCTGGGACACAGAACCTGTCCCCTTCCTGAGCAGTGTGATGGCTGGACATTCCCATGGTGTTTATACTTGCGTATAATTGTTTGAATAGATGAACGTGGAATCAGAAGCTTCCAAAGACATGACATCATCATCTTGGTTTTCCCAAATTGTTTAAATGACTAATAATCTTACTGTATGTAAACTTCTGACTTTGAAGAAAGTAATTAAAAATCCTTCTCTCATTATTCTGGCATTTAGCAAATAGAAATAATTTTGGTAATTCTAATTGACCTAAAACAGGAAACGGTTAGTCTGATTTCATGTCACGTCTGGTTTCAACTGTATATACAGTTTAGTAGTGGAAAAAGTGGATTTAATGTTTAGTTCCACTTTAACATGTTAGGACAATTAATTATAGTATGTGATGATGTATTTGTTAAACAGGTGCATCTCAATGTTCAAATTTGTTTCAATGTTGATTATGTTGCAATGACTGTAAGAAGAACCAATTGCTATGTTTATTGACAGTATGAAGAGATATTTCAACAGGTGACTGAAGTGTCAGAAGCCGGATTGATATGTGTAGCGCTCTTGATTAAAGTTATATATACACTGGCTCTGCCCAAACCACAATGCTGTCCTGTGATTGGTCCGACATCCGTCCCACTACTGGGGCGGGCAATCACAACACTGGGACAAGACAATTAATGTTAGTTTGTGAAATCACAAATATCACAGGAATTCATCTTGTGCAAGATGTGCAAGTGTCCTGCCCAAAGACAAAACATAGTTTTACAATAGAGCAAGGATCAAACAAACCACATTAGCCTTGAGAGGGCAAACATCTGTAACAACTGACATAAGTAAAATTTAGTCAGTAAAATGTTTGAACATAGCAAAACAAAAATCACAAGTTGCTTCTGTAAGAAGCAGTGTTGCCTCTTCACAAACGTTTGGAGCATTTTCTCTCCTCTGCCATAGCTGTAAATCATTTCAACACGACTCTATTTGCATTTTTCGACAGTAAGAATTCACCAGCACAAATCTCCATACTTAAAATGTCAGTCTAAGGATGCCTTCATTTCATATTTTAGTGGCTAATACTGGGCCTTTTAAATTTCTTATAATTTTGACGCAATGTAAATGTGAAATATTTTATAACAAGACCACACGGACCAGCTTTTCTTTTATGTTTTTTCATGTATTATTATTTTTGGCAAGTTTATTACTTATGGAGATTGGATTTAAATGTGTACTATGGAACATTTCTTGTGAGCTGATTGCCACCTGCTTTTTCTTATGGAGATATTATTGCTTTGTCTAGAATGTTCCACAGGATGGCAGTAAATGTATGTAACTCCATGAAGAAAAGCAAGTTGCGGGCAAGTAACAGCAAGAATGTGTATTTTTATTTTGAGTAATGAGAACACATGCAATTGAATGAATCCAAGATAAATATGCTTATGCTAAACTGTGGAACATTCCAGCCAAAGCAATAACATCTCCATAGAGATAAGCCTGTGGCAGACACCCCTCCAGAAAAGTTACATAGTTCAGCTTTAGATCTTGTGGCAACTTAGAGCCACAAGAATGCACAATATGTCTTCTTTAATTCCCTTTTAAACATGCTTTTGATCACCTTGGGATACATATTTCACATTTTCGAACTTAAAATAATGTCTGCATTTGGAAAATATACTTTATAAACTTTACCTCCATTTCCAATGAAGCATTTAGCTGCTAAAGCTCCCCCTGCTGTCAGCAACAACATTTAGAAGGTAAACAAATGAAGTCCTTATCTTCCATGAATGTTGTGCTAATAGAGCCATGCGTTTGTTGTAAACACAATTTGACCGCAGTTTATGTGAAGGAGGAGTACAGAGTTTTACATGTGACACAACAATCTGTGCAAAATGCAAACAGAGCATTTTTGAGAGCTCAAACAAGGTGACTTTGGATTAATGAAGCAAGTGTGAATGATGCGAAAATATGACTTCAGGTATGTTTTTGACGAGGTAACAACAGTATAACATGGTTAAAAGCTCTAAGAAGTCAATTTTGCATACCATTCCTACATCCATCTGCAGTACCAACGCAACTATAAAATGCAGTCATTTACACTGCCCAGTCTTCTTCTCATTAGAAGATAGGATCACTTTTGCTCCATCTTTTTGGCCATCTCTGACACAATATTTCAAATGTTGTGTATCTAAATCAAACATCTGTGATATAAACTCCACCTCCACGAGTACAGGACTCCGCTCCCGGGCACTGGCTTATCTTATCAGCACCTCCACAAATCAGTTCTTACAAATGATGACAAGCTGCTGATAATCTTCGAAGATACACTGGCGTAGACAGAGCACTAACTATCAGCCATATTAATACAGCCATCGTGTAAAACAATCATAGGTCCATTATGTTGCTTTTATGATCTGGTATTATAATGATAAATCTTGAGGGAAAATGGTGACGCGGTGAGAAATGGCGCAGTTTCAACTTGCCGCTGGTCTGCCAGGGGACATTAAATCACGGTAAAAATCCACTTGACAGGACAACATACTTCTGCAGACACACCCACTGCTCCTCTGAGAAACTAGAGGCTGCACATGGTTAGTGTGCTATACCCAAATTTTTCCCAGGTATTTCAGCAAAATTTGTCTCGACCCAGTTCAGATATATTGTATAAGCAGCTCTTGAGGTGAAAATAGGCGCACTCCATGCTATTTGCATCTAATCAGAAAGCATTTTATTGTCAGATAATCAGGAAGTGCACATTAGCATGCTAGCTGTTGTTAGCTTGCTAGCTGTTGTTAGCTTGCTAGCTGTTGTTAGCTTGCTAGCTGTTGTTAGTTTTACCATCACAGCAAAACTCTGCACTGGTGTCTGAGCCTCGTCTCTTAAAAACTCATCGTGGTGAATACTTAGGATGATCGGAATGCATAAGGTAAGTGAGGAATAACTTGGTTTTGACCACTGCAAACCACAAGCAATTCTGAAAGAACTGAAATAACCAACCTAATCAATTTATACATTAGGATAACTGTAGGAATTTTACAATATCTGATTTAAATACAATCTAATAATAACTATAGCAATGCATTTGACAATGTGACATCTCCACTAAGGGGAAGTTGTTTCAGCTGTCAATTCAGGCTGTAAATCTGCCTAAAATAATAAAAAAAGTCAAATGAGTTCTGAGGAACTTATTACTGCAGTTGTTATGATTTGAAAATTTCAAACTTGATTTTGACAAATTTACTATCCTATATGTGGTGGGGGGTCTGCCATCTGCTTGTCTCTATGGAGTTGTTATAGCGTTGCCTGGAATGTTCCACAGTAAAATTTGTATATTGATTATTAGATTAAAGGCAGCCCTCACCAGTCAGAGGTCGGTAGAGTAGCCAAAAACTGTACTCAAATAAGATTTGAAGAACGTTACCTGAAAATATTACTCAAGTAGTAACCTCAAGTGCAAAGGACTGGTCCAGGAGCTCAAGTAAGAGTAAAAAAAAAGTAATAACTATCGGGACATAAAATTTAAATTATAAATTAGACGTTATGTAATTTGAAGGGTTAAACATTAAATAATACACAAAATCTGGTATTTTCAAAATAATTTTCATATGAAAATATAAATATATACCCAAATACAGAGGTGGGTAGTACTCAATTACATTTATACAGTTACATTAACTTGAGTCACTTTTTTTTAAAAACTGCCCTTTTCAGAGTACTTTTCTAGCGGCATACTTTTACATCTACTTGAGTAAGATTTTTTTATTTAAGTAAACTTGAGTAAAATTTTTGGTTACTCTTCCCACTGTCTGTAAGTCAGTGACAAAAGCTTTATGATGACAATATGAAATTTGTGTTTCTTGCACCGCTCTATCAGATATGGTTTAGTTTTCCTAATTTTTTGTATATTCTTTGAAAATAGCAGATTTTGTGCATTATTTAATGTTTGGTCCTTCCAATTACATTCACTTTAACATGTTACATTCCGACAGTTACTCTTTAAGCTATTAGTTTTCCCAAATACTTTTTTACTCTTTACTTGGGTAATTCTTGTACTATTTGTACATCTACTTGAGTAATATTACTTTGAAGTAACATTACTCTTACTTTAATAAGAGTAATGTTACACCTCTATACTTGAATTTCATTTAATTGAAGTTTCGGTTACTCTTCCCATTGTGACTAAGTCTACAAGTGACAAAATCTTTATGTTGAATTTCTTTAAAAAGTTACTCAAGTAAAAGTAACTGAATTTCTACCCACCTCTGGTCAGTCCACATGTGCATGCCCCGCCCTTGTGCACGCTCCTGAAGATTACTGTAGGACTTTTTTTTACGGCGGGCGTTTGGGGAAGCACTTTAGCAGTGCATAAAGACCTTATAAAAAGTGTAGTCGTAAAATTAGCAGCCGCAAAATATGTACTTATGTTTTCATGTGCGACAGGCTATTTTTCATCGGTTATAACATAGTGCACCTACTGTACGTGTGCATAAAAGTTTGGCATGCTAGCTCTTCGCCGTATATCTGCGTGAGGACAGGCCTGGTGAATGAAAGCGGCGTCTTAATAACAGTCTTTGTATTACCACCACGTTTACGGCTCTTTTGTCCTCCATAAAAAAGAAAAAAGTACAGGGGAGTAACTCGAAGCAGGCCTGAGAGGCAAGAGGAGCTGGCAGGGTTGGTCTGCAGTTGTACACCAGGGGGCGATGTGAGACCAGATTCTGTGTCACTCTCTCACTAACTCCTGACCCCTCCCCCACCCACCCTCAGAAGGGATGGTAATGCTTTTAGTTAGGGCTGAGTGAATTTGGGAAAATGTCTGGATCCAATTGCTGTCTCTAATGGAGCATTTCTGACCAGTGTTGCAATTGTGATTAGGTTTGTAATATAGATTTGAAATGAAAAATGTAGACCAACCAGAGCTATTAAAATGTGAATGATGATTATGTTAACTGAAAAAGTAATACACAATGCATTTTGAAACATGTTTGTAGAAGTCTAAACTACAGGGTTAGCAGCTTTTACAAAGAATAAGACCCCATGGAGACACAGGGAGGGCATCTGACATAGGAACATCTCAGAACACATTTGTAGAGGTCTAATCTTCAGGGTTATCAGCTTTTAAACAGAATAAGACCACACAGAAACACAGGGAGGGCACCTGACACACAGGGACATTTCAGAACATGTATTATCAATACAAAAGCAGCCTTTGCTATAGAATAATTGTAAGAGTTCAAATTGCAATTCATCCTTCAGTCCTTTGACAATGTTGGTTTTTAATAGTTTATCGCACATACTAGACTGACCCAAAAAATTTTGGAAGATATTTGATTTATAACCCCAACATCACATAAAATTCTTATAAAATTACTAGGTCACACTCACAATTGCTAAAAATTAAATAAATCAAAAATAAAATATAATTATCCCAGAATTAAATAATGACTCAATTGTGTAACAAAACAATATAAACATGTCTTAAAAATCTTTTTCTTTTAACTGACAAATGTCTGAGTGGTAGTAAATTTGTTCAATCAACCATCAATTAGTTTTTACAGCGCATTTCCTGTTTTATGGGTGTGTAAGGGAAAGAAGAATGGTCATTATTTAGTCACTGATTACTCAGTAGCTATAATTAAGTTGATACTACTTCAGATGCCATGTCTGTCTCTGCCTGTGATGCATTGTGTTGAATCTGCTGATGGGAAATGCGGTGAAAGGGTCTGTGTGAGTGCTTTAATGCCCTCTCTCTCTCCCTCTCAGCGGGAGTGAGGAATGCGCCGGTGGTTGGGTGAGAATCGCCGTGGTGCGCTGGGCCTGGCCAGTGTGATGGCGTGACTGAGCGCACTTTGTCCCTGAGGCTGGGCAGGGCTTGAGCTTTCCTCTCATTCCACACTAGCTTCTAAAAGGGCTTTGCAGGCGGGTGGCATAATGAGAGTGTTTGTGTTGTTTGCTGCGCGCTGGCACATGTGTGGGGCCCAGCGGTGCCAGAGGACGGGGGGA
>JACM01062292.1:0-10624 GCA_000787095.1 Periophthalmodon schlosseri
CCACTGGTAGGTACATTTGCTTTGATAACTGGTCATAGTGATCAGAAATTAGAGTGTTCACTTACCCCCTATCCCCGCCTTCTGTGTGTGCTTGATAGTGATTTTTCATAGTCAGACTGATATAGGGTTGGAGCGACAGGAGCTCAGTTGGTAGAGTGTGCACTGATCTGAAGGCTGGCGGTTCGAATCCCGCTCTTGACATAGACATGGGACATTGGGAGAGTGGTCAGAAAAATTCTGTTTTCACTTACCCCCTATCCCCACCCTCTGTGTGTGAGATTTTTCATAGTCAGACTGATATAGGGTTGGAGCGACAGTAGCTCAGTGGGTAGAGTGTGCACTGACCCACAGGTTGGTGCGATTCCAGCTCCCACAGATGAATGCTGTTGTTGTGTCCTTGGGCAAGACACTTAACCCAACCCACCCCTAGTGTCTGCGTACACTGGTGTATGAATGGGTGAGTGGTTCCTTGATGTAAACCGCTTTGAGTGCCTTGAAGGTGGAAAAGAGCTCTATAAAAATGTGAGTATTTACCATTTACAGTTGTGACTTTATCGCAGCAGTGTTCAAACTATGACTCGGGGGCCAAATGCGGCCCTCAGACCAATTTTTGTTGGCCCCCTGTTGAATTGACCCCTACTATTACCTCTCACTTTTCATTGTGATATAGCCCAAAAAACACTGTTCCAGGCCTTATTAAAGGTAGGGGGGCTCTGTCGAGGCTGTGTTAAATGCACCAATCTTAATGACTCACTGTATCAACATCAGTCTGTGGCTCTCCGCTTCAAATATGTTTGTATATGCGGCCCTCGGTGAAAAAAGTTTGGACATTCCTGGTGGAAATTGGTCCTCATGCCTTTGACCCATTCCTCAACCAATGCCTCTGAGACCCTCAGGAGCAGTGAGTGCCACAGTGCAATACTATGGGGACCCATCTCCAGATCTTAAACCAGCAACTTGGTGTTCAGGAGTACCTAGCGTGAGAGTGAACTGTAGTAGGCTTGTTGATTGGTCAGTGGTTTGATCAAGGCACGTGTATTTGGTACTTCAGAAACACAGCAATAGGGATGTCGATATCAAATTTTAGTGTTCCGATTATTGTCAGAAAAACACCACGATTCAATGATTATTCACAATTATTGACACCAGGACCAATCAACAGTGAACTCCTGCATTTTCGTGATTTTCGATTAACCTAATAATCCTGACATCCCTACACAGCACTCAACGCAAATTGGTGTGTGTGAAACAAACTCCAGCTCTTAATTTTGACAGATCTCCAAAAATCACACCCACTGCTCTGTCCTTACTTCGTTCAATTTTATTTTCTTAATCGGTGATACACGTAGTCATTTTGATGTGCAGTTATCCACCGGAGGGGCGCTTGGTTGTGATGACGTTCACGCTGACGTCAGCTCCCGTTGGGCCCCACGATTTTCCAACCTGGAAGTGAGCGGACTCGTTTCTTTAATCGTCGTTTTGGATGAATGTTGCAATTTAAAATGTCCAAAATACAACACAATGATCCCCGGTTGTCATAGATTATAACTATATAGCCAACACAAGCGCAATATGTCTTCTCAGAACTACCCAGAACGCAGATAGAACCTTATAATTCAAGTACGATATTGCACTTTCTATATTATCCACCGTTGCCAGATACAAATACCCACTTGCTCCTTCCTACTAGCCAAACTCTCTTCTCTTCCCTCCCCTCCACACATGTTGAAAGCTAGCCTCTGATTAGATTAGGATGCTTTTGACAGGCGAGCGGAGCAGCTAGCCACTCACTCACTCCGCGATAAACAGCCGCTCAGCCAAATCCAGTTATATGGAGACAGACTCCCCTCCCCGCTAGTGCTACACGGATAATCCCCTTCCTATACCCACTACCGAGCAACCACAAAATCCCACAGCATTCCCAAATCTTGGAATAGGTTGCAACGTTCACGTGACATCGCAACATTCTAGAATCCATTCTTTACAGTTTAAATTTGAGCTGAAAAATTCTACGGTAGAATTTGTTGTTAGACTACTAATTTCTCTAAAACATAGTTAGCATCATTACATTTAAGATTTACTTAAAGAAATTTGCCGATTTTTATTTCTAGTGTTAAATGTGAGTGAAGTTTTGTGTGAATCTCTTTGTGGTTAATATCTCTGTAATTACTTGGACTATCCACATGAAACAAAAACTGGCACAAAGTTCAACCTCAAAACCTCAAAATAATCTTCAGGACTTTACGACATGGGATTAATATGACACATTTGTGGAGCTAATCTCTAGCAAATAATGATAAAAACCCGCGAATCTCCCATAGAGTTATATAGATCCCTGCCCTTCATATGAAATTATGCCAGTCCCAATGTATCCCAATCTTACATGTCCGCACTTAAAGGTTTTTGTGTATTTTTTTGTACTCTGACTTGGTTTGGTGGGATAGTAATAGTAACAGTAAATATTTATCATAGTTTACATCAGTTAAGTGGGAAATTGCCGTATTTTCCGGACTATAAGTCGCATTTATTTTCATAGTTTGGCCGGGGGTGCGACTTATACTCAGGTGCGATTTATATGAGAAATATATGTTTTTTTCTTCATTATTATGCACTTTTTGGCTGGTGCGACTTATACTCCAGTGCGACTTATACTCCAGAAAATACGGTACAAAAATACAGGAAGTAGCGGCGAGTTCTAAAATGGAATATTACTCCAGAAATACGGTACAAAAATACAGGAAGTAGCGGCGAGTTCTAAAATGGAATACCTCTACCTATGCCATCAAGACCGAAAATTCCATCCAAATTGCAGAGTCAATTTACACATAAGGAACACATTTTTTAAGGTTTGGCCCTTGGTTGCTAGGTAACAGTTATGGAATTACCTTAGTAGCGACAGTAGCTCAGTTGGTAGTGTGTTTGTCCACTGATCCAAAGGTTGGTGTTTCGACATAAAATCAACATCATTGGTAAAATGGTCAGATCCACTTACCCACAGGTTGGCGGCGCGATTCCCACTCCCACAGATGAATACGGTTGTTGTGACCTTGGGCAAGACACTTAACCCACCTCGCCCCCAGTGTCTGCGTACACTGGTGTATAAATGTGTGTGAATGGGTGAGTGGTTCCTTGATGTAAAGCGATTTGAGTGCGTTGAAGGTGGAAAAGCGCTGTATAAAAATGTGACCATTTTCCATGACCATATCTGCTGCCTGTGTCCAACCAGGAAGTAAAATGATAAACTTGAACAAAATGAAATCTAGGCAAACACCCACTTGCTAATCTCTTAACTATATTTTGGTTAAATGAGTAGCCTAAACTGTCATGTGCACTTCAATTCTGCAAACAAAGCTATTTTCCCACATTTTCCACGCGTTGTCAAGAGTCGTAAAGGTTGACGTCTTCATATGAACTGGTGCAAAGTGAGGTTGTAATCTTGTCAAGTGGTTTTAAGCGCGGAGGAGAGGAGGATGTTGTCGGTATGGAGCCAAGCGAGATTTTTTATTTTTTTTCGTTTTTCTTCCCGCGAGCAGATGTTGACTGTTTGTACAACTCTATGTCATCATCCGCAGCCGTCAGAAGCGCTCAGTGTGGCGTTCGGATGAGAGGCAGTGAAAGGGAAAACATTTACATTTGAATCAGTTTGAATAGCTGTGGTTAATGGGGGATAATGACGATGCATACGCTCAAAGCCAGTTTTTAATCACCGACGTTGGCAATCGAACAGTGTCTTCACAACCTTGCAGTCATGTTTGATTGGCAGTTTTGATGACTAAGGTTTTCCTTGATGGAACGCCAAGATTTTTCCGTAATTGATGACTAAATAGGATTTTTTCTTTCCCAGTCAGGAATCTTTGGGACAGTACAGTAAGGTGGTCTATCAACGTGCTTAAGACATGCAAATTACGCAATGGATGCTTTCAGATTAATCCAGATTTTTTTTGTTTTTTCTTTCGTTGATTGAATAAATTTGACTAAAATCTCCATGGAAATTTTACGGAATTCCCACGCTTTTCCAAATCTTTGGGATAACAACTATTTGACATGCTTTTAAGGCAAATTACGCAATAGATATTTCTCCGTATTATACAGAGTTACACAGTTATACATATTGATCTCAGTCTTTGATCTCATGATCATCCAATCAGATTTGTGCTTTCGATGTGAAACAAAGGAGCCCATTGGACACCCATCATTTACAAACAAAATGACATTTCTCTCACCTCTGGTTAACAGAGTTTAAATCCACGATATTTTTAAGTCCCATGTGATATTCTTTCTTTCTTTTTTCCTCGTAAGTGCCATATTTGTTTTGATATGGACGGACCATGCGTGTCCCTGATTGGCTAATTCACCTGTCAATCACGCCCATCTGAGCTCGAGGAGATTCACCAGTGAGAATCTTCATAGAAACCGGTTTGATTGATAACTTAACTAAGAAGCTCCATGTAAATTTGTCTAATGATGGCTTATAAAATTCTTCTAAATCTATGACAAAATTTACATTTCTGCACCAGACGGGATCTTTGGGATAACAACAACACAGTCTTAATACATGCAAATTACACAATGGAGACTTCACACATAATCCAGACGGCAGACAATCCGTGTAGACTTCCATGACTAAGAATCTCTGTAGAAATTTGGCTAATGGTGGAATTTCGAAATGTCTCAAATATGTGCCAAAATAAACACGCTAGAAGCCAGGATGGGAAACGAGCTCAGTCATGCTTCTTAAAAACCCAGGGATGTTTGGCATTTCTGTTGATGTGGCAATGGCTTGTTAAATATGCTTGAGGAATTGTAGAACTCAAATATATTATGTAACCGGCTCTGGCAACAGTAGCTCAGTCGGTAGGGGGTGTGTCCACTGATCCAAAGGTTGGCGGTTCGGATCTTGCTTTCGACATAAAACGTCATTGGTTTGAGCGGTCAGATCCACTGACCCACAGTTTGGCGGTGCGATTCCAGCTCCCGCAGATGAATGCTGTTGTTGTGTCCTTGGGCAAGACACTTAACCCAGCTCGCCCCCAGTGTCTGCGTACACTGGTGTATGAATGTGTGTGAATGGATCAGTGGTTTCTTGAGTGCCTTGAAGGTGGAATAGCGTGATATAAAAATGGGACCATTTACCATTTGAACAGAGCTATATATGAACCCAGTGAACTCAATGACCATGTCCAGATAACTAGTTTAACTGACAACTTTAATGATTATCCACAAAATTTATTCATGAGTAATTTTAAGATTACAGACTACGTTATAGTTTAAACTTTACAATACACTGATTTCAAAAAGATCTTAACAAAACATTATGATTTCTGATGTTTGAGTTTTTTGTTAAATTTTGAATGAAGTTTGAATATTTTTATTTGATCCAGACAATGTATTGATTTAACTATGTCCACTTGTGTTTACTGATGTATATTACTTGGTAGTTTGAGAATTCCAACATTTTTGTCAAAGTAAACCATACCCCAATTTTTACATGAAGCTATTTTATCCAAGTATCAAGGTCAAAATTTTGTAGTAGAAATATAGAATTTTAACGGGCAAAAGTGTGTTTACTTTTAATTCCAGGTTGCAAACCAAACGACATTTACAATTTGTGGATTAAATTATGTAAAACTGTAAAATACATAGAATACTAGAATTGCACAGTTAATCGTAATCGTATTTTGATTGAAAAATGTTGGTGTACCTGTAGTTAAGACTTAGATCATGTTTCCATAATTCAGTGCAGTCCAATGTTATACCATTCAAAACATTGAAAGATTATTATTTTAGGTCCATATTATTGTTTTATCTTAGCAGAAAAAGACAGGAGATTTTGTTGTTTGTGGAGAAAATGTACTGTACTTCAAAAATAGCAGACTTTGTGATTGGATAATTGCGTTCAAATGGTAATTTTGATACAATTGCGATTAATCTGGCATCCCTAGTATACCATGCAAAACAATGATAGATTCTTATTTTTGGCCTACATCCCTAACTACCATCCCAACCCCCTCACCCCTTACCCTTTACCCCTTGTTAGCCGTTTGCGACAGGGAGGCCCATCCACGTCAGGCTTCTGCGTTGTGTCTGCTCGCCGGAGAAAGCGATGGAAGACTTTCCGCTCCATTAGGCAGAGGTCACCCGATCCAACCCCAGAACGCTCCATCAGTGTGGGCTCCGGAGACATGAAAGCTGCCTGTGAAGCTCCACACAACAGCTAGCATAACACTAGCGCGTGTCGGGGCAAAGCTAAGCATGAGGTCAACAATGGAACAGGCCCGGACAACCTGCCAACAGCCTATTTTTATGTTAGGCTCAAATGAACTGGAGGAGGGCCAGAATGGTCAGTTTGAAATCTTTTGGAATTTGGAACATGTTTTTGGAAATAACTAGGTCGGAAAAAAATGGTGAATCATGTTTTTGTTTTAGTTGCATGGTAGGTTGGTAATTGGTGACTTTTTGGTTAAGTAAGTGGTTAAGTGGTTCTGAAATCTGCATATAATTAACAGTGAAAACATAACCAATTTGCTAATTTAAAAAAAAAAAAAAAACCTCTTAAAACTACCAACATCTTATTACCTGGTTGTAATTTGACTTTTCTACACATTGCTTGCTAATAGACCATTTTAGACATTTTTAATTAAATATTTTTGCATCTACTCATTTTTATCATAGCAACAAACTTAACTTTTTTTCATTTCTGATATAATAATCTCCAAATATATGTCTCTTTTTCCCAACTTTGCAATATGGCAACCGACACTACCAGTGGACACCAAGTATCAAATACCATATTTTCTTAGTTTAAAGCTGCACTATGTAACTTTTTGATGGAGGGTCTGCTAACTGCTTGTCTCTACTATTATTGCATTGCCTAGAATGTTCCACAGTATAAAAATAAACGTGTCTGTCTTAAAATTTTCATATAGAGGTATGTTTCAACTGCTCAAAAGACGCCTTGAAAATCATGCGTTCTAACTGTAAGGCGGCTTTCCTCTCCACAGATCTGACCTGTAACTTGACCTGCTGGCATCGCCTTCTTGTCTACGTGGAGATACTTCGGTTTAATGTCATACTGTGAAACAATCCTGACGCAGCAAAAAAGTACAAAAATACTGGAAGTAGAAGTGAGTTCTAAAACTGTGAAAATTCCATCCAAAATGCAGCGACAATTTAGACACGTTTTGGCCCTTGTTAACGTTGCGGTTGCTAGGTAACAGTTATGAAATTACCTCTGCGTATGTCACACCTGCTGCCTGTGTCCAACCAGAATATAAAAAAATGCAGAATCTAGTAAATGGTCACATTTTTATATAGCGCTTTACATCAAGGAACACACACATTCACACACTTGGGGTGAGGTGGGTTAAGTGTCTTGCTCAACAACAGTATGATAGTAGTCATTTGTGGGAACACCGCCAACATGTGAGTCAGCGGATCTGACTGCTCGACCAATGGCGTTTATGTCGAGAGCGGGATTTGAACTGCCAACCTTTGGATCAGTGGAGAAACGCTCCACCAACTGAGCTACTGTCGCCCTTGATGGTAACTCTTTCTAAGTGAAAAGATACTCTAACCTGCCATATGAACTTTAACATCCCATAATCCTTTATTCAACTGCACCCTTTACTACGACATTTTTACCACGACACGATCCATTCACAAAATAGCCTGTATACACATTCAAATCCCAAACAAACATTTCCCATTGTTTCTACTATCTGCTCAGCCATCCAAACAAAACTACAAGAATGCGCTAGCTTTAACCGTGCAGTATTCTCCCAAACGCCTTTAGCCATTCGTGATTTCCACTGTGGTAGCTGGGTTCCTTATCAGCACCCAGTCCTCCGTGTGTAAAACCACCCAGAGGCGCCGCGTTGCAGGGTCTGTGACTGAGATCCTGATTATTACCGCGGGCCTAATGTTGCCAGATAAGAGCGTGTGTGTGTAATTAAGCCGTTTTCTGTTATCTCAGTAGGGAAGGCTCAGGAGGCAGGGTGATGTGTCTAGAATGGGTTTTCATATCTAGCTACGAGGATAATCTGTATTTTTTCTTGGTATTACCTTTTAAACTTTCACTGACAAAGCAGTTTTCTTGGGATCTCGGGATCGTTTTTATCCTTATAGGACCTAGGTGATGTTCAAATTCAAACTTGTCCTGGTTTGATCTTGTGTTACCCCGCTTCATCCTGACAGACTTGGGTTGGTCCTGTACTAGTTCAAGTTTAGTCCTGGTCTAGTCCTGGTTTATTTCCGGGTTTAGTCCACAATTTCTGACATTGTAGGGACAAAAATCAGTTCCCCATGACTTCTTTTATTTTCAACAACATGGTTTAAAGTTAAGATACAAGTTGACACAGGTGGGGCGACAACTGGTAGAATGTTTGGCCTCTGATCTGAAGGTTGGCAGTTCGAGTCCCGCTCTCGACGTAAACATCTTTGGTTGAGCGGTCAGATCCACTCACCCACAGGTTGGCGATTCGATTCCAGCTCTCACAGATAAATGCTGTCGTTGTGTCCTTGGCCTAGACACTTAACCCCCCCTTGCCCCCAGTGTCTGAGTGGTTCCTTGATGTACAGCATGAAGGTTTTTATAGTAAGATTATGCTGTTATCAATCAACTAATCCAAGAATCCCATGCAATTCAGAACGTTTGTAGAGGTCCGTATACGTATTAAGGCTAACAATTTGTTGTTTGCAAATGAATTTCCTGATTGTGACTATTCAAATTGCGATTTTGATTCGATTGCGTTATGTCTTGTAAATTTTGGTATAATAATAAATGTCAAAAATGTCTTACAATTCTTTGCACTCACGCTAGACAGATAAATTAGCTTGGTTTCTCGCCGCTAGCCTCTTCCTATTGTGTCTTGGCTCTCCTTCTGTCACTCCCTCTGGTGCTTTTGGGTCTACCCCCCCTCTCACCCCTCTCGCCCCCTTCCCGCTGTGCCCCCCCACTGAGACCCACAGCGCCGTCCCTCCAGCTTTCTCTACCCCAGTACCTCGGGCCCTAGGCGGACCGTAGACACCATTGGGGGATTCACTGACGCCGCGGCTGTCTCCGAGGAGTCTGGAAGATGCACAGTTCGCTTTAGGGGAAATAAGTGGAGATCTGATCGGGCAAGATATAGGTCGCTTTTGAATTTGCTGATGTTGAAAATAGAAGGCCAGGACTCAATAATTATTAAAAACGTCAAAATTTGCAAAAGTTGACATGCAGAACGGAACTAGTTCATTTTAAACGGTTTTGCATTGGTCCAAAGTTATTCCTCACTTACCTTATACAGTCTGAGCATCCTAATTATTAATTACTATTTATACGCGACTATCGGACAATAAAACGCATTATATTTAGATGCAGACAGTACACAGCAGACTTATTTTGACCTCATTATTTTGACCCCTGGGTACAACGCCTTTAAAGACGGCACTGGTGTACGCCACCTGCTTGTCTCCACGGAGATGCTATTGCTTCGCCTGGAATATTTCCCCGTATGGCATTAAACACACCTTTTAAGCATGTATCTCAGTATGGGCGTTTTTGTTGCTACCTTTCTTGCAGTAAGTGGACTCACATCTCCACAGACCTGACCTGTCACTTGCTTTGGTGGCACCACCTGCTTGCCTCTGTTGAAATAGATATGTTTATCACTACGTCGTGAAACTCTAGGCGGAGCAATAGCAAAGGAAAGCTGATTATTTTATTTTGTGTTCTGGCGTAACAAACCTTCTACAATAACGCAATATGTGTAATTATGTCACATTTTTATATAGACACTGGAGGCGAGGTGGGTTAAGTGTCTTGTCCAAGGGCACAACGACAACATTCATCTGTGGGAGCTGGAATCGCACCGCCAACCTGTGGGTCAGCGGATCTGACCGCTCAACCAATGATGTTTATGTCGAGAGCGGGATTTGAACTGCCAACCTTCAGATCAGTGGACAAACTACCGACTGAGCTACTGAAAAAAAAATAAATAAAAAATCAATAGACCCAGTACACACAAAAAAGTATTGTTGGCAGAATTCTAAATTGTTATGCTACTTTTTCCAGTTAATTATTATAAAACTGGTTACTCAACGTTAATTATTTTTGTGCATTTATAGAGATAACTTGAAACATTTCTTTTACTGCAAACTTACCGTATCATTCTGACCTTCTCCGCCTCAAGTTCGAACTATAGTTTAGTTTTTTAGAATGTTATGGCATCAAATAAACACAACCTATACATTACCGCCTGTGTCAGTTAAAATGGCCGCCGCTGATGAGGTCCTGGCTCAGTATCATTTGGTATTGATTAGCCTAGCGGTGGTGCTAAAGCTAACGGGCAGGACGGCTAGTGCCTGAGGCCACCGGTCATTTAGCTGTCAACCTCAAAGTGATAGTCCGGCCCGGCGCAGTTTAGATCAATGGGACGCGCCTATAGAAGACCGCGGGCGGAGTAGTTCCACCGGAGAGGGAGGGGGAGGGGTGGAGGGTGAGTCCTTTTGGAAGGGGTGGAGGGAGGGGTTTGGACGTTTTTGTGTTCGTATGATAAGAGTGTGTTGAGAATACTGCTACTACTGCTACTGCTACTACCACTGCTACTAGCACTACTGCTACTACTACTCGTACTACTGCTACTAC
>JACM01007050.1:0-11842 GCA_000787095.1 Periophthalmodon schlosseri
AATAATAATAATGGTTCAGAGATTTTGAAGTAGACAGTGAATGAACGCCTTTAAAATACCTTTCCAGACACAATTTTCTCATAGATCTGAATGGGCTGATCTGCAAAGAATGGAGGGTAGCCTGCTGCCATTTCATAGATGAGGACTCCCAGGGCCCACCAGTCTACAGCTTTGTTGTAGCCCTGAAAAAGAACGACAAGTTTATAACAATCTGACAATGTTTATTAAGGGCGACTATACCCCAAGCAGCAGCTCAGCAACAAATGCATGTCCTACTGTACCGGCCATATTATTACAGAAATGATTTTATACCTTGTTGCAGCAGTTTTAAAATTCAAAATATGTTGCAAATGTATGTCTATTTCATATAGATTCTACACAGTAACAGTGAAGGAACGTAACAAAGTAAAAGTAGTAAAGTACTGTATTTGAGTAAAGTACAGATACCTAAAATTTGTACTTAAGTGGATAGTAGATACTTTTTACTTTTACTTCACTACATTTGAGAGCAGTATCTGTACTTTCTACTCCACTACATTTTTGAACAGGACTGAAAAGTAAAAGTATTTTTTTATTATTGTCCGAGACCTGCTGAAAAGGCTGAGGGTTTATTTTTAACACATTCGTAGTTTGAGCAAACATCAAAAATTTTATTTATCTCAATATTTTTTTTGTCTCATTAAAAACAAGTCTTATATAATGGATATAAGACAGGATGTACATTTCATTAGTTGTACAACCTTATTTTCAACTTTCTTATTGCAATGACAACAGTGGTGGAAGACGTACTCAATTCTGTTACTTAAGTAAAAGTACAGATACTGAAGCAAAAACACACTCAAGTAAAAGTATCACATGAAAAAAGTATTAATGCACCCATTTCAAAATGTACTTAAAAAGTAAAAAGTAAAAGTATTTCACACAGATTTTGAGTCTCATAAAGCTTCAAATGTAGTGACTTTCATAAAGATTTGAGCTGAATTTTGTTCAACAGAAACAACTGAATCTATCATTTTTTCCAGCTGTTTTTATTTGTATATTTTTGTTTTGCTCAAATTATGAACGTGTTAAAAATAAACCCTCAGCCTTTTCAGCAGGTCTCGGACAATAATAAAAAAATACTTTTACTTTTCAGTCCTGTTCAAAAATGTAGTGGAGTAGAAAGTACAGATACTGCTCTCAAATGTACTGAAGTAAATGTAAAAAATATCCACTTTAAAATGTACTGAAGTATACAGTTTAGGCATCTGCACTTCATGACTTTTACTTTGAACGTTCTTGTCATTCAGGGGTGGAATGTAACAAAGACACAAATAGGAAATGGACGGTAGGATTCTATGGCAGTAATTCAAGCTTCATACTTTGCTTAGAATGATTTCTGGCGCGAGGTACTCCGGTGTCCCACACAACGTCCAGGTCCGGCCTTTTACCCTCTTGGCAAAGCCGAAATCTGTCACCTGGACAGACAAACACATTTCAAACTCAACATTTTAGTGCGTTCAAATTTCAAAATAACAAAAAGGTATGATTTTCTCACCTGAATGTAGCCATGGTGGTCAATGAGGAGATTCTCGGGTTTCAGATCTCTGTATATAAGATCTAGTGAATGGAGGTACTCGAATGTCAGCACTATCTGGGCAGCATAAAACCTTGCATGTGGTTCACTGTGAGAAGGAAAGAGTTTTAGAAAAAGCAAATGTGTCCAATGTTTAAAAAAAAGTGCATTATGTAACTGTTCTGGTGAATGGTCTGCCACCTGCTGGTGTCCATGGAGATGATGCTTTGAATGGAATTTTCCACCGTATGGCATTAAAGGGCCCATATTACGCTATTTTCTTGTGTTCTAATGTCGTTTCCTCGTCACAAACAGACCTGGAGTTGTGTTTTGTTTCATTCACACATGTTTAACACGCAAACACTGCAAATTTAGGATGAGTTCTTCTCTCAAACTGAAAACGCTCTGTTCCACCTTGTGATGTCATGTGGTAATACAGGAAGTGCTCCACTGTGTTTTTAAAATACGCCTTCACTAGAATCATTTGAGTCCTGGAATTGCCAATTATTACTAAACAAAAGGTAAAAGGAGCTGTTAACTTGAAAACTACCACTTCATGACATCACAAAGTGGAACAGAGCATTTTGAGCTTTGGAGATGCAGACAGACTAATAATAAAGAGTGTGAATGAAACAAAACACAACTCCAGGTCTGTTTTTGAGGACGTAATGACATTATAACATGACTTAAAGCTCACAAGAGTCATTTTTGTGTAACATAGGCTCTTTCAACACATTTATCTTGCATTTATTCAACTAGAGGTCATTTTATTGCTCAAAATACCTTTCAAAACTTGCATTCTTTCAGGGAGCAGGGCCGCCTCTCCACAGATCTGACCTGGAGCTTGTGGATTCAAGCCACCATGGGAACTTGCATATCAGATCTGTGGAGACGTGACACCGCTCTTGGCCATTAAAATGACCTCTAGATGAATACCAAGTGAGCTACTGTCGCCTGTTTAGAGCGTTTGTCCACTGATCTGAAGGTTGGCGGTGTGATTCCAGCTCTAATGGATGAATACTGTCATTGTGTCCTTGGGCAAGACACTTAACCCCCCTCGCCCCCAGTGTCTGCGTACACTGGTGTATGAATGTGTGTGTGAATGGGTGAGTGGTTCCTTGATGTAAAGAGCTTCGAGTGTCTTGAAGGTGGAAAAGCGCTGTATAAAAATGTGACTATTTACCAAATATATAGTACATTTAATGCCATTCAGTGGAACATTTCAGGCAAAGCAATATAATCTCCATGGACATGAGCAGGTGGCGAACCCCACACCAGAAAGTCATGACTATTAATATTTTTTTTCCATACCTAAACCTGCCAATTCGTCTTAGGTGTGAAAACATCTCCCCTCCAGGAACGTACTCCATCACCATGTACAAGTTGGAGTTGTCCTAGAAAATAAATGAACTTTTACAACAGAGCGGAGGTGGGACCGTCGTTGTTTTGCAAGTCTGAAGTAAGTCTCAAGTCTTTGACCTCAAGTCTGAGTCCAGTCCCAAGTCACAGACAGGCAAGTCCCAAGTCAGTGGCCCACAAGTCCAAGTCCAAGTCCTTTGCTTTGAGCTTCAAGTCATTTCAAGTCTTCAAAACCGAAGAACCACATGTAGCTCATATTTTTACAACTTATTTGCTTTTTAGATGAAATTGTACTAACTAAAAAAGTCATGGTTACGAATCGAGATGTAATAATATACAAAGCTCAAAGAACGATATTTCTTGGAATATTCTGGAGAGACTAACAGACAGTGGTGGAAGAACTATTTTGTTACTTAAGTAAAGGTACAGTTACCGGAGCAAAAAAATACTTAAGTAAAAGTATCACATCAAATCTACTACAGTAAAAGTATTAAAGTACCTGTTTAAAAATGTAATTAAAGAGTAGATTTTGAGAATGTAGTGTCCTTTGTTTTTAGCTGTTGCTGCATCAAAACAAAGTATTTAACTCAGGGATCTTATAATCCAGTTATAGCCCCAATATTATGATGAGAAATTTGACAATTTGGTATCAAAGTGTTTCAATTATTATAATATTCCTAGTAACAAACAGAGAAGTGGGGAGGGACATGTTCCAGTTTGTTCCTTTAAAATGAAGAACTGAAAGTATCAACTGCACAGAGAAACTGTCCTTCAAGTCTGACTCGAGTCCCAAGTCTGAGTCCATTTTATCAAGTCAAGACTCCTCAAAATAGACTTGGGACTCGAGTTGGACTTGAGTCATTGAATCCATTTTATCAAGTCAAGTCCTCAAAATAGGACTTGAGTTGGACTTGAGACAAGACTTGATAAAATGGACTCAGACTTGGGACTCGAGTTGGACTTGAGTCATTGAATCCATTTTATCAAGTCAAGTCCTCAAAATAGTGACTGAAGTCTGACTCGAGTCTAAGTCACAACTTACAAGTCCCCACCTCTGCAGCACAGAACTTCAGAAAAACATAGACAAAAGAAAATACGCCAAAGAAAACTGGCTCACCTTAAAGGCGCACTCCCCCTTAAAGGCGCACTCCCCCTTAAGGCGCACTCACCTTAAAGGCGCACTCACCTTAAAGGCATACTCGAGTTTGACGAGAAAGGGGAAGCTCACAGCCTGTAATATCCTCTTCTCATTTAACGTGTGTTCTATTTGCTTGAGTTTCACCACCTGACAGAACAAGAGAACATGACCTCAAAGTGTGATGGCCCAACAGCACAATGGAAAATACAGGCCTGGGACAGGAGTAGGTCAGCTCTGAGTTTGAACTAAAAACGTTGGCATTTATAAACTCTACACTGCAAACACATGGCAGTTTGAAAGAGGAATTTTCTGTAATTCCTCGCTATTTACTATTTTAACACTATTCCACTTACATATCGTAACTGAATTAAAATCACAAATTGAGCTTGCAAACTGCAAAGGCGTTAATTATTAAAGACATTAAAATGTTCTCTGCAAAGAAAAAAATATTCTGAACTACAGGTACAACATTTTTCTATAAAAGACAGACCACAGACTGTATAAAGAAGTTCCTTATTTGGAATTCCGACAACGAGTATCAAAGTAACCCAAGAGGCAATCCAGAGCGAGGTTGTTGAAGGTAAAGCCCCTTTCCGCCCGCACCGCTGGTTTAGCAGGGAGAGGACGCTTAGCAACGCTGTCAATCAAACCTGTTGCTAACGCTAGTGGGAGCGACCTCGGGGAAAGAAGGCGCCTGATTTGTCCGTTATTAATGTTCATATCTTGATTTACAGACACAATAGTGAAATAAAAACCCCAGGATCATGTAGAGGGTTAATACGAACATTTAAGACCAAAATGACGAGTCTGACAGCAGCAGTTACAGAGAGAGGACACGGTTTTTCAATAGAAAGTAAATTGGAGCCAGAGTCGATTGAGCTGGAAGTGTACCCATGCTAATTTCCCATTTGCAACACAGCGGCTAGCAGGTTAGCGATGTCCATTTATATATAGTATATATAGTCTCTGGTTCAGACTTCGACAAACATATGTTTTGAGATTCATGGGATTCTTGTATTAGTTTATCAGTTCATGTTTCAGTCTTTTTTCAAATGGTAAAGCTCCGGGAGGTTTATAATGTGCAGTTTGAACAGAATTCTACTTTCTAAGCACATGTCACAAATCTAATCAGAACACAACACAGAAACAGCAATTTGATTTTTTCTCCAAAAATTCTGCTGTCCTAATTTCACTAAACTGACCCATTGTTAGGCTGACCAGTTGAACATACTGCTGTCAGAGTAGGTCTAGATCATAATTACATAATGATTCTTTTCTGTTGGATTGTGGGATATATTTTGTATTTTTTCAGTTTTTGTCCAGTTGTACTTTTGTTTATACCATCTGTTGCCCCATTTGGTTAATCTTTTAATCTTAATTTACCTGTTGCAATGCTGGAATTTTGTTAGAGAATGAGGATTAGAGCTGACCTGGCAAACTAGCTCTTGGGTCTGTTTATCTGACCCTTTGTTTTTGTATAGTTCAAATAAATTCCAAAATATTGTATTGGATTGGGCCTCGTTTAGTCCATTAATCGGTTGATTCGGGTTTTTCAGTCTTAAACAATTTTTAAAAGTCTGACAAAAAGCGCAGACATGGGGAGAATCGGATGAGATTTTAAAGCTCTGAGCACAAAGACCGCAGTGAAAAGGCCGCACACCATAAGCTAAAAGTTGTGAGCGCACTTGGCGTCAGCTGTTTACTGTCTACAGTAAAACGACTCACTCTGAGGTTCTAAAGTGTCCAAAGATCAAAACATTACACAAGTCCAAACAATGTTATTATTATTAGTGAAATGTGGTGCAGTGGTTCAGATAAATGCTTTTAATGCACAGAAGGCCGGAGATAAACGACGCAGGAAGTAGAGTCGCTATCGCTAATCTGCAGCTGCCTGATCCTCGCTGTGTGGAATGTAAACACCACACACGAGGCTCTTTTCTCGCCTTTTTACTTTTAAAGAACACTTCAAACTGGATAATCGTGCTGTTTTGTGGACTGGGGTCATTATTTGCGTAGAACACAACTTTACGAGAGCTGAGTAATAAAATCGGCTAATTATTTTCACCGTTTCCTGAGTTTGTATCTTGCGCCTTTGTCTCCGTCACTCTGCTCCTGACGCTCTGTTTTATTGGCTGTTGCCGTGGTGATGTTTTGTGGTTACGATATGACAGAGCAGCTCAGAATTCCACTGACACGTGTGTGGTGTTCAAAATCGCAAACAAAGATCCAAAGTCAGGTCCTAAATCTGGCAAACAATCCCATAGTGTGTGGCGGACTTTAGACAACCAAAAGTTGTACTAACTAAACATTTTAGTTAGATTAGATTTAGATTTAAGGATTTCTATGGGACAACAGCAGATGGGAGAAGATAGTGACTGACTGAGGCAGCTGAAGATTTGATATTTTTTGGTGTTTATTTGTAAAAAAAAGGCAGATTAAAAATAAAACAATTCACAAGTTTAATCCAACTTTCTATAAATATTGTTCTGTAGTACTTATTTCTGCATAAATACTTGTTTGTGCATGAACTCCCCCTGCAGGTGTCGTCTTGTGAGCGCAGTTTAGGTCAGATACATATGAGATACATAATCGTTTTGAGAGCTTCTGCCACGCCCCCTTTTTAGTTCGACCAATCGATCGGCAGAGGCAGATTAAAAATAAAACGATTCACAAATTTAATCCAACTTTATATAAATATATTTTTTTCCGTAGTGTATATTTCTGCATAAATCCTTGTTTTTGCATGAACTCCCCCCGCAGGTGTCGTCTTGTGAGCGCATAATCGTTTTGAGCGCTTTTGCCACGCCCCCTTTTTAGTTCGACCAATCGATGGGCAGCCCTATATTCGATCATAGACGCAGGGACTGACCTTCTGCTTGTCCAGGATTTTCATGGCGTAGTATTGCTCTGTGCCTTTGTGTTTGACGAGCATGACTCTTCCGAAGGAGCCGGTTCCCAGGGTTTTTATTCTGTCAAAGTCATCTAGACATGTTGTGCTCTGTGGGAACAAAACAACACATGACATCGCACTGTCGGCCAAAGTATTTCACTATTCTAAACAGTGGTTCTCCAACTGGTAGTTTTCAGATTCTAGCGTGTGATGATGTCACACTCTCAGACGGGCGCAAGAGCCAGTTCTCCTTATGGATTAAAATGTACTTTGCCATGAAATATCCAAAAGGTAAATGCTCAGATGTTCAACCTGATCATTTCTATTAGTGACTAGACCCAAGAACTCACTGTGTTAGAACATAAATCAGCATTTTACACACACAGCAATGGCAGGTGAGGGTCTAAAGTTCATTTGTTTCAAGTTTAAATGAACAAGTGATTATTGTCTTTCATTCTTTTGTCATATATAACCACGCTTTGACAAATACAGGAGGCGTTGGTGACAAATTTACCCTTTACTTTGACCATTTGATTTTTAAACATGCTAGGAAATGTATTGTTCTTTAAAAGGTCCTATGTTACGCAAAATGAACTCTTGTGAGCTTTAAGTCATGTTATAATGTTGTTACCGCATAAAAACAGACCTGGAGTTGTGTTTTGTTTCATTCACACATGTTTGAGTAACACTTTATTATTAGTCTGTCTACTCCTCCAAAGCTCAAAATGCTCCACCTTCTGATGTCAAGAAGCGGTAGTTTTCAAGTTAATAGCTCCTTTTTACCTTTTGTTCCGTAAAGACTGTCAATTCCAGGGCTGAATTTATCCAAATGATTGTATGGAGTTTAAAAACACAGTGGAGCACTTCCTGTATTACCACTTGATGACATCAGAAGGTGGAACAGAGCGTTTTCTGCTTGAGAGAAGAACTCAGCCTAAATATGCAGGGTTTGTGTGTTAAACATGTGTGAATGAAACAAAACAACTCCAGGTATGGACCAGTTGAAAACCACTCAAAAGATACAACTACTACAACTATAACTGCTACTACTACTACGTCTACTTACCTGTGGTGGGCATTCCCATTTGCGCAAGAAGTCTTCTTTGGCTTTGGCTAGAAACTCTTTCACTACAATTAGACAGAAAATACAGTTAGGGAAGGGCATTGTCCGAAAATGAAGTTTAAGAGAAAATTGCAAGTGCTGACTGTCAGTTGGGAAAGTCTGAACAATGCTGAAGAGGAACGGGATTACTCTCATCTGGATATATAACACAGAAGGAAGCATTATTCTGCGCTAAAGAGATCACAAAACAAAACAGAACACAAGACAACAGCGTCCAAGCAGAGTGACCACCTCAAACGTGTGTAATCAGACCTGGCACTATAATCACTATATCGACCCATCGTTCTATTTATGAAAGATGGAACGATATTTTTTGGGGTCAGTATTTATCATGTGTACTTTTTGTTTGCACCACTGAGAAATTCTTGGTTATTTTTTGGCTATATAAGATTTAAGCTGTAACAGTTTGAATTCATAACTTGTATGACTCATTACAGATGCAAACTAAGTACTACCGTATTTTCCGGACTATAAGTCGCACTTTTTTCATAGTTTGTCCGGGGGTGCGACTTATACTCAGATGCGACTTATATGTGAAATTATTAAAATATATAATTTCATATCTTCGTTATTGTCACACTGACGACCACATGAGGGCGCTCTAGGCTTGTACCAGTCTCTACTACGCGGCGCTTCCTCTACCTCTGGAGTTGGTGGAGTCGTTCAGAAGCGACACCGAGGATGAAGAATTCAATGGATTTAGTGATTTGGAGTGAGATCGAGAGTAAACTTGTTAGCTTGTTTTTTATGCTTTAGTCTGATTAACTGTTAATATCTTACGTTAACACACCAGACACGTGTTCAGTTCGTTGTCTGTGCTTCATGTAGCTGAATAAATATAAATGTGTTACGTTAGCGTGATGTGCTGCTATTCAGCCTGTTGTTCTCTATTTTATTGTTATTATAACTTGCCTTTAAAGAGAAAATGTCTGTTCTTGGTCTTAGATTTTGTAAAATAAATTTCCCCAAAAAATGCGACTTATAGTTCCGAAAATACGGTATGTGTAATCGGTATAACGACGTGGAACTAGGACTGTTACAATAACACATTTTGAAGTTCTATATATCGCTGAAGAACATATAGACGATAAGCGATAATACTGAAACTAATTTATACCACTGACATAACGGAGAGCAGATTTAAACTAAAAAAAACTAGATACGGCATACGGCTATCGGCTTTAAATCTCCAGCCTGGGTCGATATGTTTCAGTTAACCACCTCACTAAAAGTAAAGCTTAATTTTAACACTTTAATGTGAAGACGGCACCGCTCAAAATGTGACCACACCCCTCTCTGATGCGTTTGCGCTGAAATAAGATCGTGGATAAGTTTGTTGCCATTTCAAATAGACGGCACCGCTCAAAATGTGACCACGCCCCTCTCTGAGGAAGTTTGTTGCCATTTCAAATCAACTCAACTTAAGTAGAAATGATCAAAACCGCCCCATATATCTGCCCAAAAATACCGCCAGAGCGTAGCGGCCATGGGTTGCTCCCGTTTCCAAACAATCGGTATCGGCGTTGGCCACGGAAAAACCCATATACGGCGATATCTACACAAAACTATTCTAAATCTACAATATGGTTAAAAAACATGAGCTGAATGAGACACTTTAGTACGTAGTTTGCGTCTGTAATGAGTCATACAAGTTATTTATTCAAGATCTTATTATATAGACAAAAAATAGACAAAAATCTCAGAGTACTGCAAAGAAAAAGTACACACGATAAATACCGACCCCAAAAGTACCGTTGCAAATTTCATATACTAAACGAGAAGTTGTTATAGTGATTATAGCGACAGATCTATGTGGAACGAACTAAAGACACGTCCAGCTAGCTAACTAGCATAGCAGCATATTCCAAATTAGCATTAGCATTAGCATTTCCATCATCGTTCTACACAGATTTTGCCTTGGCCTCTATGTGAACCCTTTTTGTTTTATTGACATTATCTAGCCGACAGGTTCAGACGTCACTGCGGGTTTTGTTTTTTTGTTTTTTTTTTCTGTCGCGTTTAAATGCGATAAGAGGTGCAACTTTTGAAGAATTTAAGGAGTGTCTCAGGCTCAGTCCAAGTCACTGTCACTGTGTCGTTTGGCAAAACACTTCGCCTACGGATGTGGAGTCTTTAGTGAGTGACTGACAGTGGTGGAAGGTAATGAAGTACAAGTAGTAAAGTACTGTACTTAAGTAGAATTTTTAGGTATCTGTACTTTACTTAAGTACATTTTACAGCAGATACTTTTTACTTTTACTTCAGTACATTTGAGAGCAGTATCTGTACTTTCTACTCTACAACATTTTTGAACAGGACTGAAAAGTAAAAAGTACTTTTCATATGATTTGAGGGGTTATTTTTACCGTGTTCATGGAAACATCTTGACTAAAGTTTTCGAGTTCAAGCTTCGGCTTTGAGAAAACAAAACGGTGTTCATGAAACATCTTGACTAAAGTTTTCGAGTTCAAGCTTCGGCTTTGAGAAAACAAAAATAAATACACAAAATTCAGAAGAAAAATTAAGAAATAGATTTTAGTATTGTTACTGTTGAACAAAATATGTCTCATTTTGAATCAATATCACTACATTTACACTTTAACAAATGAACAACGGTTGTGTGAAATACTTTGTTTTTACTCTTAAGTACATTTTTAACAGGTACTTAAATATTTTCACCCAAGTAGATTTTTTCATGTGATACATTTACTTTAATAACTTTTTACCTCTGTATCTGTACTTTTCCTTAAGTAACAAAACTACTTCTTCCACCACTGCTGACTGATGGTGGTGGGAGGGGCCGATGGCGCAGATCGGCAGCCTCGCTTCACTATCGTCTACCCCAGGGCGGCTTCAGCTTCAGAAACAGCTGATCGCCACCAAGTGCGGAGCGTGTGTACAAATGTAACGTAATAATGAGCACAGAATACACTGGAGCTTTGAGAGGCTCCGTATATATCCTGCAAAGTGCATTACAAGTGCAAGTTGTTGTTGTTGTTATTATTATTAAAGGCCCTGTTCCTGCTGTATGCACCTAATTATAAAGCGTTTAACTGTCCAATAATCAGGAAGTGCCCATTAGCTTTACCGCCACTACAAAACTTCACTCTGGTCTCTGAGAGTTGTGAAACGAGCTTATAAACTCATCATGGTGAATAATTAGTAAGGATCCGCTCACCAGATATTAACTGATACCAGAGCAGAGACTGAAAACTGCATTTATTTCCTTAAAATTAAAATAAAAACTGAACTGAAACTGATTTTAATGTGTTATGTAGCCGTTACTTATCTCTCAAGCAACGACAGAACAACTTTGTATAAATAAAAATTCAAACATTCTGAGACTTTCTGGGCCGACTACCACCTGTAAATGGTCTTATTACATTAGTTTATATGTAAAAGCAAAAGGTTTTAGCGTGAGGACGTTTGGCCGCGGTTTGGACGAGCAGCCAAACGTCTTCACTCTAAAACTTTTTGTCCAGTGACAGATTTGACATTTTTTACTATGGATCAGACCTGGGATTACAAGTTTATATGTCCAAACAGGATATCGGCCGAATCGATATTTGGAGGCCGATATCAGACACTAGTATCAGATCAGATCAGTTTTTTGTGTTATTTGGCTATGCCTTTATCATACTGTGAATGAATGAATATGTATAATGCAATTTCTGCTGCTGTCCTTTGACGGAGGAAATTTGCAATTACTTTGTACAGAGGGAGTTCAAACACGGATGGGATTATTATTACTATTGTGTTTTTTATTTATTTATTTAT
>KN470111.1:0-13122 GCA_000787095.1 Periophthalmodon schlosseri
AAATATTGATATTGCAATATTGGCTAACTTCATTGATATTGCAAGAAAAAAGAACACGAAGCACTGTTTTGGTCTTGGTTTAGGCTCTGTTATATTTTATTCTAACATTTGACTAGTAGCAAAGTGTAATGTTGTGAAAATGTATAAATAAAAATAAAGAAAATAGGAGTGCTTCTTGATTGGACAGTCTGGAACGAGAGGGGTTAGGAACAGTAGGCCAGAGGTATTTGAAACAAAGTGTTTTCAGCTCACAGATAAACAGAAAAATGAATTCTCAATTTTTGATCCAATTTGATTTAATCTTTTCAAAACCAAAAAAAGGCGTTCAATATAGATTTCATGAACATAAACAAGACAGATTTTTAATCATTCATTTAATCATGAAGGGGGAGTGACTTAGGACAGAGAGCAAAGGAAAGGAGGGGGGACTCAAAGAGAAATGTTATACCCCCTCTTTAAACAGCCACAATGAGCTACACGTATTAACGTTTTCTTACACTGAAGAATGAGGAGACGAGATCCATTTTCAGTGCTTTTAACGAAACAAGATAACCTCCAACAGCAGGTAGAACAGCTGTGTGCCCCCATACTTACCATAGCCCAACTCATGCATGAAGACATCACACTTCTTTTTATGAAGAAGTGAACGACCTTCTTCATATGGCTCTCACTCTGCCTTTAACGAAGCCTTGTTGTGTTGCAGCGGTGAGAAATGACCGTAACAAGCGCAAGAGTCAGAAGGAGGCGGTGAAGATGACCATCATGGAGACGTACGAACTGAGCGCGGAGCTGGGCCTGATCGTGGAGAAGATCTGTAGAGCTCATAGAGAGACTTTCCCCTCCCTGTGTCAGCTGGGCAAGTACACCACGGTCAGTCCAACGCACACCTGTATAATGTGCATGTTTTTTAATTCTGACTTGGTTTGGGGGGATAGTACCTGTGGTCAATATTTATCATAGTTTTACATCAGTTATGTGGCAGTTTTTTGGGGGGAAAAAAGTTGAAAAGAAAGGCCCAGGGAAATCAATTCTGGCTTTGTTCACACGCGACCTGTTCTGGCAAAATGCAGGTAACATATGTAAAATTTGTGTATCCCTTGTGTGTGGTGCAGAACTCGAGTGCAGAGCAGAGGATCCAGCTAGACCTGGGCCTGTGGGATAAGTTCAGTGAGCTGGCCACCAAGTGCATCATCAAGGTGGTGGAGTTTGCCAAACGGGTGCCAGGCTTCACCGGGCTCACCATCGCAGACCAGATCACCCTGCTCAAGGCCGCCTGCCTCGACATCCTGGTACAGCCATGTGCATGCTTTACAATCACCAAACACCAAAGACCATACATGTCCTTGTATCTACCTGTCCAAATACTGAGAATGAGAAAAAACGTATATGTATGTATTTAAAAATCAATATATTTTATATATACACATAAAAATCAGGTCCCCATGATGTAAATGATTTATTATTAGATCAACAATATTGTTTAATGTTCAGATATGGTAAAAATAGGTTTATATGGTTTAGGTTAAAGGACCTGTATTTGAGCAAAATTTGTCTGGCCCCAATACAGATATATTGTATAAGCAGTTCTTTAGGTCAAAATAAGTCCACTGCATCGAACCATAAAGTGTTGTATCGTCTGATAACCGGGAAATGCTTATTAGCAGTTGTAAAAAGCACTTTTAAACTAATCACAGTGAATAATTAGGATGCTCAGAATAAGATAAGATAAGTGCGGAATAACTCTGAACCACTGCAAACCGTTTAAAATGAACTAGTTCTGTTTTTTACATTTTTAAGACAGTAAAACTCAGTTATAGCACCTTTAAGACACATAGTTGCCATGGTCATGGTTGGCTGCTCTTGTGGCTGACTGCCTGGCACATTAAGCAGTTTTTATCTTACATTTTTAACTTAACATCTGGAGATTTTGACCAACTAAGAAGTGCAGCATGCGCAGTTCAAAGGACGGAAGTTAAGGAAGTTATGTGATTTGATTTTTCCTTTATTCATGGCAACCCTGCATGGAAATGCTACAGACTTTTTGCAACAATGCAACAGGCTTTCTGCACCAAATATGATAGAAGATGTTCCAGAGGAAACACTTCAAGAGAATGTCCCGTCTCATCACTGGTCGAAACAACAGAGCAGAGTGAGAGAGAGGCTTAGAAGAGCCGTTTTTGTTGTATCTACAGAGTTCACCTGGCTCTTCCTGGAAGCTGCTGTGCTGCCCGGGCTGCAGGACAGAGAGAATGGACACTTTTGTCCTGAGGGTTGTTACTCCTCTCAAATTGCCTTGACACTGGATGTGGTGACCTGTTGAGCTGCACTGGACTTTTGTTTGACCTTTCTATTATTATTGTATTTTACTGCGCTTAATGTGCTTAAACTGCTCCTCGGGGACAAATAAAGTGATACTCACTGATTTATTGATTTATTGATTGATTTAAGGTTAAAAAAGTAGTGACTATGCTTAAGAGTTGGATCAGTCTCAAGGAAATGAATGGAAATCAAGGTAATTTCCCCAAAAATCATGGAAATGTGTATTCTGTGTGTGCGGTTGTCACCTCGGGGTGCTGTGTGACACCTCCACACTCGCTCCTCTTCTGTCTGTCCCTGCCAAATGTGTGTGACAGGTGCAGATGGGTGCTCAGAGGTGTCAATCTGATGCGCTGGAATGTTTCTCATCACACAAATCATACATAGGCTTTTACAGTGAGGGAATGTAGTCTTTCAATAAACGGGACATTTATGACAATTTAAAATATTGCCTTGGTTTTGGTCAGAAAAGCTCAATCAACCTGGCTTGGAAATTGACACATCAACAAATCCCTCAGAATAGTGTAAATCTACCATGAGCCTGGGAAAACCAGAAAATTTGAAAAAAATGAAAATAAATAAATTTCTATAAATTACAGCATATCTTAAGTTTCAATATGATATTTTGTCCAAAATATCTAAATATCCATCATTCTGTCATGGAAAGGAAACCTACAACTCGAAGATAAATATAGATAAAGTCACACATTTGATCTGTGGCATTTTAAAAAATGAATCACATTTGAATGATCAAAATCAGAAAGAGTGGACAAAACTTACCAACTAGGAATCTGCTTTGGTGATTTGATGCGAAATAAAAAAGGCATGCATAGAATAAAGTGTTAAAGAAACTGCGTGTAGCCTGCGCTCTTACTGCGCTCTTACAACGCATTACAGTCACAACTGCAGATAGAGACACACACAAGTTCTTCTCATTCTCAGTATATGGACAGGTCTCATGTGAAAGCTCAGAACCTCCAGAATTCACTCACTGAGCTGCAGAGGCTGCACTAGCACTGAGTCGTGATTGGCTGCAGGGGTTTAAGTAGTGACCAGATCAGAGAGAGGCATTTTAGGTTTAAACCAATTGGATATCAGCTTTGAAACTGGAGACTCATGTGAAGCTCATTCTGCTTAAATCAGCTTTCTAATTGTTATCAGTAAAAGCTATATTTGTTTTGATCATGTTGTTTATGGAATTTCAAATCTAAATCTTACATATGGCTCCGTTAAATAATCCGCAATATACAGTGTGGACAAAATTGAAAGCGAACTGCATTGAAAGCACAGCAGTGTCATGTTTACTGACTAAAGTGTGTGGTGCCCTTTAGATCTTGAGGATCTGCACACGCTACACTCCAGACCAGGACACCATGACGTTCTCTGACGGCCTCACACTGACCCGCACACAGATCCACAACGCGGGCTTCGGACCGCTCACCGACCATGTCTTCTCCTTCGCCGGACAGCTGCTGCCCCTCCAGATGGACGACACCGAGAGCGGCCTGCTCAGCGCCATCTGCCTGGTCTCTGGAGGTACTGCAAATGCCGGATTACAGACATCAACTGTGGACCTGCTTTGTGCTTGGGTGTCTGGGGTCTAGCAATATTTTGGTAGATGCCGTGTTCTTTCCTGGACTGCGTCGGGAAGTAACATATTATAATCTATATATATGACAGAATATTGAGCTGTCGCAATATCATTTTATTGTGAAAATAGGTTTTTGATTTGACACGTCCTAATTATTGACAGAAACAAGTGAATGTTTTCTTTTTTTAATTCTCATATATCGACAGTACAATGCAATATAGATTGAATGTTCCACAGTATGGCATTAAACTTATCTATCTTGCATTTATTCAATTACAATTGTTAAAAAAACTTAAAAAACATGCATTCTTACTATGAGTGAAGTCTCTTCGCCTTTGTCTTCCGCACAAACCTCAATGCTGCTCTGTGATTGGTGCCTGTCGGACCCTATGGCACCGGCGGGGGCCAAGATGGACTCCTGTGAGTTTGTGAACTCACAAATATCATGAGAATCTATCTTGCTGTGCAAGGTTACCGGTACTGTAACTTGGCCTGATGGAATCATCTATCATCTAGATGTTTCCATAGAGATAAGTTTAATGCCATACTGTGGAACATTCCAGGCCAAGCAATAACAATCTAACATCAGGACTGTATAATTATAACTGCATATATATACTAATAGAGCTCTGGTTCTTTCTGTGTGTGTGCTGTGTGCTGCTTGCAGACCGCCAGGACCTGGAGGAGCCGTCAAAGGTGGAGGTGCTCCAGGAGCCGCTGCTGGAGGCTCTGAAGGTGTACTCGCGCAGACGCAGACCCAGCATGCCCCTCATGTTCCCTAAAGCTCTCATGAAGATCACGGACCTGCGCACCATCAGCGCCAAAGGTCTGGCCACACTCACACTAAGGGCATTTCACTGTCTGCTGGAGGGGGGCATAGGGGTTGCCAGATGATTTCCAGAAATTATTTTTTTAAATATATTAATGCAATTATTTATATATTTTTTTTACTTTAGTTCGTATGTTACATCATTGTAAATGTAGGATAATTATTGAAATAAACTGAAAATAAACTGGCCGGATTTGAGCCCAGATTTCTCCGTTGTGTTGTCTGATCAGGCCGGGTTTGGGTCCAGTGCAGAGCCACACGGAGCACGTGTATCACATACACTCTCGTATAACTCTGTGAATTCCTATTTTAAAGGAAATCAGGAATTCTGTAAAATGCCTTATTTTCTACTTTTCCTTTAACATATAAAAAAAAAATACTAAAGCTGACACTTTGCCGCCATCAGGAGCCGAGCGTGTGGTCACCCTGAAGATGGAGATCCCGGGCTCCTTACCTCCACTGATCGCTGAGATGCTGGAGGACCTTCAGAACCTGCAGATGAGTCACAGGAAACAGTGTCTTCCTACAACCAGCCCCACCTGCACAACCAGCCCCACAACCAGCCCCACAACGGCCCACACCACCAGCCCCATCTCACACATGTCCAGCGGGGGCAGGCTCTGAGACGGCCGGGCCACTAGGACTGAGGACATGCCTAGGAGACGTTACATGTTCAAACCCAGGAACTCGTGATGTCAAGATTTTTATATAGTTTTATATAGTCTCACACTTTCACTTTTATGAACGTCCACCTGTCTACATGGATGGGCAAATATCATTTTAATTTGACTGCTATGATTACATGACACTAGAGAAAACCCTGTGGGTGAGGTGGATTGCAGATGTACTTTCCAAGCGGGTGGGCCAGACGATGTTTAAAAAAATGTATTTCCAGCAGCACCACAACTTCTCACACATGGCCCGCACACGCTCAGAGACAAAATGCAGACTACTTTTGCATCTGTTGTAAGAACTTGGGACCAACAAGGAGTCACTGTTAAAGATGCACTGTGTAACTTTTCTAGTCTTTACTAGTCTGCTTGTCTCCATGAAGATGTGACCTCTTTGTCTAGAAAGTTCCACATTATGGCATTGATCTTGTCTATTTCCATGGAAACGAGCAGGTGACGTTACCAGGCCAAAAGTCAGATCTGCGGAGAGGCGACCCAACTCCCTTTAAAAATGCATGTTTTTCAAGGTATTTTTCTAGTGATACAAAATACTTGCAGTTCTTTACAAGCTAAATACGTACGTTTAAAGCTGTACTGTGGAACCTTCTGGGCAAAGCAGTGGGCTTTTAACGGACACAAGGTGCAGCAAGATGATTCACTATCTCACAAGAATCCATCTTGCAGGCTCCTGCTGGTGCGATAGGACCTGACTGCCAGTGGGACGGAGACTGGACCAATCACAGCAGCAAAGAAGTTTGGGCGGAAACCAAAAGCCAAGCTCCCAAACAAGCGCGGTAATGTCGACAGGCGTATTTCGGCCTGTTTTAGCTAAAATACGGACTATTTTGTTGGTGAAAAACATACAGAAGGGAAGCACTTTGGTGTTTCTGGACAGGGAAGTTATCTGTGCTTTTTACTCAACTGGATTTAACAAAAGTTTGACCTTTTGTCTTGTTCCATTGTTGTTGATCAATCTGCATGGAGTATTCATTTGAATGTCCCAATAGGTCCTGATCGCATTCAGCGAGAGCCGCCCCAGACTGATACACATATCAAAGTTATGTGTCGGATCCCTGACAGAAAACTTACATGGTGAACCTTTAAAGCGTATAATTCTTCTAACATTTTATATATTTTTTTCTTTTTTTTTGTTTGTAAAAATGTATAAAAACAGGATATTTGACTGGATATCAAACCATTGACCTTTTACACTGGGCTCTGTTCGCTCTTACCTCAAATTATGAACAATGCATTTTTACTATGACACTAATATTATCATGTCTCAGAGCCCGCTGTACAGACACATGCAGTTACGTAACCAAGCATGAAACATCACGACAACTAACCTTATACCTCATGAGAGAAGAATAGAGCTATAGTGCTAGTGTAGCAGAGTCTGTATACAATACTTTCATTTTTACTCGAGAGGCAGTTTGAATTGTACAAAAGGGAAATGTGAATACAGATGTTATAACTACATATGTTTTTTATTCTGTGGAATGTTTGCAATAACTGGAATAATTAAGCGACTTTATGTGTACTTATACTTCATCTACTGAGAAAGTATAGAGCGAGGACTAGGGATGAACAATGGGTTGCGTTCACGTGACATCAGCACATTGTACAATCCCTCCAGTTTAAATGGAGCTGGAGACAGGTTTCTGTGGTGGAATTTGTTGTTTAACTGTCAGATTGCAGATGTTTTGACCTGGTTTATGGTTAATATATAGGCCTATGTAATAGGCTCTGTGCATAGCAGTGGACTAACTAGCTCACTGCGTCTCAAAGCTAATGTTTACTTTAATAAAACATGAACTATAAAACAAACAACCAATTAAAATTAAAAGTAGCTGGCATTATTTTAATTTTGATTATGCCTCAAAATTAGTATTAGCGTTAGCATTGAGACAAAAAGTCATCTTTATAAACACAGAAATGTTTTTGGGTGAACTATTCGCCTCATTCGTTTAGTCTTTAACATGTTGTCAGTGACATCTACCCACAACTCCCTGTTCACTGCGTGATCTAAGTATTTATTCATTTTAGAGTGACTCGACAAAAACCCCATAGAGATAGAACTGGGCAGGTGACGCTAACAGTGAGCTAGCCCTTCACCATTGTGCACAGTGCCTATTAGTGGGACCATTACTGGGCCTATCCACATGAAACAAAAACTGGCACAAAGTTCAATAAACAAAAATGAAATTATTTTTTCACAATAGCTTCACCTAGCAATAAGATTAATTTGGCAAGTTTGTGGAGCCAATCCTGAACAAATAATGATAAGGTTCAATGTTTGTTTTATACTGAAGTGTCCAAACTTATGATTCACAGTGAATCTCCCATAGACTTATACAGGCTCCTGCCTCCGTCTGAAATTATGACACCATCAAATTCTAGAAAGTGAACGCAACCTATTTTAGTAACTGACATCTGATTACAATTTTCCTCACGAATGATGCAGTTGTGATCAGATGTTTATGTATCATTTTAAAATTCAGTTCACAATGCACATTTTAAACATTTGCCTGAAGACTGAAATATGAACAGCTAAACTAGTATTTCAGAACATGTTTGTAAAGCTCTATACTACAAGAATAGCAGGTTTTATCCATAATAAGGTCAATACATTCAATTCTCTTCATATTTTCCATAAATGGTGTTAATCTTTGAGGCCTATGAACTAGAATTGTAAATGTCTCTACACAGGGGCTTGGTTATGAGTTGAATGTGCACTTCTTGACTCCACATGTTTATCTTTTTGTGATCAAATAAAATTGAAATCATGTTTCATGTGCTGGTCTATTAAAGTCTTGTGAACTGGACTCAGCAGTTTTTTTCCTCAAACGCCGATGGTGCAGCAGACATGATCCTGAAGACTATCACCTAAAATGCATTGGCGTTTCAGATATAGACCAACTGTGCAAATGTACAGGGTCCACAAAAGTTGATTGTCCACTGTGCAAAGCTTTACTCTAGCACAGAATTATATATATAAAGTTATGATTATTAATGCTGTCTGCTTAATTTCTTTGGCTGCCAATGGAGCTCAACAGTGACTGCCCACTTTAAGGTTCAGTAAGTTTCTCCTAAAAGAAAAAAAAACACTGCAGGGGGCTAAGCAGCTCTGTGGTAACTAATTACCACAAAACTTACATTTGCATTTAAAATCTGTTTCTGAAAACATTATTAACTGCTCAGTTATTAAAGCCTTCACAGAACTTCTAAATGTGTGTGTGCCTGAAAACAAGTGTTACCACATAGCTGCTTAGCCTCTGTCATGGCTTTAAAATAAACTCTTAATATTTGAATTTCTCAAAAAAATAATTCATGGCTAATTTACTTCTGGAGAAACAAAGTAGATACACACAGCAGCTCCCAATTTTTAAAATGTTCAATAACGCCACATGTGACACAAAACTAAAAAATGCCCTGATAAAATGCATTTATTGTCCAGCTTTAGACCTGCAGGCTTGTAGTTTACAGCTGCTTGTGGTCTTGATCTAGCCTCATGTACATCCACTGGACTAATGCGGTCATCCTTTCCTGGAGCATGGTCTAAAAACTGCCCTCATACTGCCACCTTTTGGACAAATGAGGGAACAGCATCTACAGTCTTTGAATATGATTTTCTGTAGACACACATCCATGTCACTAAATAGCAAATGTAAAACAAGTTATTAAAATACTTTTTTATATAGTATTCATTTCTTTATTCATATTTTCACCATTAATAATATTATCTGTTTATTTTAACATTTAAATTATTATGAAATACAGCATAACTTCAAAAAGTGCTTGCAATCCATTCAGATACAGACAAAGCCTTCAAACAAGGCCAAGAAGTTATAACAAGTACTATTTGTTATTACAACCTGAGTATGTTTTTTGCATTTGTTCATTTACTTGTTATTTTGTTCTGAATGTCTTTTCTGTCTACACCTAAAGAGAGAGATGAATAAAACAGTTTAAAAATATACTCTCCAGTTGTAGCACTGCTCTGGGGTCACCTGTTGGATTTGTAGTAGCCATTTTCCTCAAGCAGCTCTTCAATGAAAACCTAAAACAATCAAAACATTCATTTTCATATACTAGTGCTGAAGAAAATACAGATGATAAAAGATAATATTGAAACTAATTTATGCCACTGACATAAAAACCCTGCAGCAGGATTATCCCCAAAATATTCTAAATAAAATCTAACCTGATTGTAGTACAGAAAAGTTAGAAAAAACTCTCCAAAAGTACTCATGATAAATATTGACGCCCAAAAATTACTGATCTATCTATAATTTATTGAACAATATGTCAATATAGTAATTATAGTAAAAGTAATAATGGTAACACATACGAGTGTAAAGTGGGCCTACAATGTGACAAGTACAATGGCACTGACCTGCATCTGTTCATAAGTGATTCCATCCACTGCAAGAGAAATAAAAATGTTATCAAGAGCAACACATTTGATGGAATTGTATTTAAAAGTGGGCTTATACTGCCACCCTCTGGACAGAATGAAAGACACTAATATGAGGCATAGTGAACAATAAGAAGGCAGAACTGACAGGTCCACACAGCAACAAGTAGCACATTTGCATGTATGTTTAACTTTGACTATGTGACATTTTTTAACCCTTTTTTTAATCGTAAGTAAGTACAGAGCAGTGGGCGGAGATAGGGGATAGGTGAAAACAGTAACTTTTGGTGTTCGCAAGCCTAAAATGCAGGACCATACAGATTACTCAAACATGCAGGAATCACTCAAAGTTTATTCCCCTCAGGGAATGTTGATGATGTCACGTGAAAGGTATTTAAGATAAGGTAAGATCAGCTTTATAAAAATGCACAGTGAGCTGTGTACCTGTGGAGTGGGCGTCGGGCTGTTGGACCAGAGACCAGTCGTGGACCAAACCAAACTCCATGACTTCTGAGGACGCCCGCAGGAGCTGTACACAACATGTTCACATTAGATTTACTTTTTCTTCTAAAATCTAACTGACATAAAGTGACAGGTTAGATTTCTCATTTGATTTTACTAAGTTTGCCTAGTTTTTTCTAGTTTTCTTTTCTTTCTTTCTTTTTAAGTTTATCATTTTATTTCCGGGTTAGACTCAGGGAGCAGACGTGACAAACGTAGAGGTAATTCCATAACTGTTACCTAGCAACCGTAATGTAAACAAGGGCCAAAAGTTGTCTAAATTTGCACAATAATTATGATTAGACTCATACAAATAAATGAAATCACCTTTATTTTGTTAAATGAAGGTTTAAACTCCCAGAAAAATGCCTTCCTTGTGTGTAAATTGTCCCTGGTTTTTGGATGGATTTTTCCATGTTCTTGACGACACAGGTAGAGGGATTCTGTTTTAGAACTCACTAAAGCTTCGCTACTTCTTCTATTTTTGTACTTTTCTTTTCAATATTATTTTCCTCAAACTGATGTAAAACTATGTTAAATATTGACCACAGAAACCAAACCTCCCACAGCAAGTCATAAATAGAAAATCATGAACTGTCATATGCACTTTAACAATAGTAATAGTACCTTGCTGAGCTCTCCTTTCAGGTTGTATGGATCACTGTGCACGTTGAACAGAGACTTCTTGAACCTCTCCACCAGATGGCGCTTGGAATCGTGACAAGGAGCAGGAGGGAGCTGGAGAACAGAGGATTTGCACTGAGAAGCATATTTGTGTGTGTGTTTGTGTGCAATGCAATATTTTCTACTCCTCTAAAAACTCACATTTACTTGAATAACCTTGTGGTCATTAGTAATCACAGAGCTGATTAGCCCCCAACATGCTTTCAAATTATTCATATTTGTATTTATTTTGTAAGGTCTATGGGAAAAATGAATGAGAACTTTACACTTGTTGAGCTCCATTGACCCTGTTGTTGACTAAACCCAAAACATGCAGAATAGGTCAAATCGTCCTGCTAAGGTTGTCCTGACCAAAACTAGCTCAAGATCTGGAGATGGGTTCCTGAGCACTGTACAGCAGTAACTCACTGTTCCTGATGAGGTGCCCCAGCGGCACTGGTTGAAGAATGGATCAAAGGCACAGAATGACTTGCCCTCACAAGTTATTAATAATATACATTAACCTTATGTTAAATGTGTAAATGTGTTAGTACCTGTGTTATGAAGAGGACTTTGTGCAGTTGTAATAGGAGTCTGTTGCTGGGGTCGTCGATCTGTCTCAATCTGCTCTGAGAGACGCACAAGGCTGCAGACACAGAGCCTGCACACAACAAGCCAAACATACACTACACTACACTGCAAGGACTGAATGTTTAGAATTCAACACATTTGTTCTCATTCTCATGGAGATGTTGTTGCTTTGCCTGGAATGTTCCACAGTATAACATTAAACCTAGCCATCTAAATGGAGACACGTAGGTGACACCACCAGGTGTGTGAGTTAACAGGTTAGGTCTGTGCTGAGGCAAGCCTGCTCACAGTAATAATGAATGTTTTGTCAAGGTCTTTAGCACTAAAACACCTGTAACTGAATAAATGGAAAATAGAGACATTTAACACTATAATGTGTGTGGAGAGCTTTTTACTTATTAAAATATGTTGAAATGAGTCCTAAACATATTGAAGGTTGTAAAATAAATCTAGATATACTGACTAAATAAATCAAAAATATTAAAAGTAATAACACACATTTGAATTCAGGCCATTTTAACTCATGTATTGTGTTATCTGCAGTGTGGACAAATGTGATTATGTAGCTGCATGTGTGGTACCTGGTCTGGATTTGGCCTTAGCAGAGGCACAGTCCCTGAAACAAAGTGATTTGAATGATGACATCATATTTGGTAATATAGAGGGTAAGGAAGGAGGGGAGGGGCTTACCGCTCTGTTAACTGGTCTGGGGTTAGACACAACTTTGTTTTGAAAACTAAAATCAAAATACAACACATCATCACCTTAATAAGTACATGTACACGACCGGTCAAAAGTTTGGACAGACCATCTCATTCAATGTGGTGTTTCTTTACGTTCACTACTTTCTGCATTATAGATACAGATATAGAATACATCAAATATAGGAAGTAATTATGTAGCAAAGAAAAAGAAGTTAAACAACTACATTTTAAAATTGTTTTATATTCAAATGCTCAAAGTATCCAAGCAAAGGCTTTGTTGACAGCGCTGCAAACCCTTGGCCTTCTCTCAATGAGCTTCATGATGACGTCTCCTGAAATGGTTTTTACTTCACAGCTGGGCCTCAGGGTCAAGAAATGCCAAAAATGGAAAGCAGTCATCAAAACAAATGGGTGGTTATTTAAAAAAAATCTAGAATCTAAAACAAGTTTTGAGTCATTTTGAGTTTATCTTTTGTTTACTACGTTCCATATGTGTTCATACAGTTTTGATGCTTTCAAAGAGAATCTACAATGTAAATAATCATGAAAATAAAGAAAAAGACATGAATGAAAATGTGTGTGCAAACTTTTGACTGGTCGTGTTTATGTCAATATATGAACAGAAGGGACAAGATCCAAGCTCTGATCAAACAGAGAGGGAGAGAGAGGGAGGGAGGGAGAAGGACAAGAGAGAGGAGATAGAGAAAGAGAGGGAGGAGAGAGGGAGAGAGAAAGGGAGGGAATGAGAGAAGGAGGGAGAGGGAAATAGGGTTAGAGAGGGGGGTAGAGAGAGTGGGAGAGAAAAAGAGAGGGGGAGAGAGGAGGAGAGAGAGGGAAAG
>KN470111.1:13138-24662 GCA_000787095.1 Periophthalmodon schlosseri
GAGGGACAGAGAAAGAAAGAGAGGGAGAGAGAAAGGGAGGGAGGGAGAGAAAGAGAGAAAAAAAGATAGACAGACAGAGACAGGGGGAGAGAGAGGGAGAGTAGAAAAAGTGGGAGGAACAAGAAGGGGGCAAAAAAGAGAGAGAGAGAGCGAGGGAGAGATAGAAAGAGAAGGACAGGACAGGAGGGAGAGTGAAAGAGAGGGAGGGGTGAGACATACAAAAGTACTGACCGCACGTTTCTCCGTTAGGCCCGTTGTTTTTTATGTCCAGTAGTTCCTCCTCTTCCTCTGAGCCCTCCCCGCCTGGAGCACACAAACTATTCATAACTCATAATCATTTGTATACAGTTTTAATCCTCACACAAAATAACTTCATAATCACCCTGAGTAGGACTGTGCTGACGTGGAGCGGAAGAATCCATCTGCAGAGAGGACTTATCCTGCAACACAACGCAGACAATATATGTAACCTTCCACTCTATATTATATTCTCAGGCCTGTCACGATAGCACATTTTGAAGTACGATATATTGCCAAAGTAAACAGCAATATTGAAACTACTTTATACCATTGATCCCAGTAACTGTCTTAAAAACGTGAAAAACATAACTTGTTTATTTTAAACAGTTTGCAGTGGTCCAAAGTTATGCCTTACTTACCTTATACATTCTGAACATCCTAATTATGTATAAGTGCTTTTCACAACTTTAAGAGAGTAAAGTGGAGTTTTGCCATGACAATAAAGCTAACGTCAACATGCTTTATAATTAGATGCAGACAGCACACAGTGGACTTATTTTGACCTCAAGAGCCGCTTATATAATATGTCTGTACTGGGGCAAGACACATTTTTTGCTCAAATACATGGGAAAAAAATCAAGTACAGGGCCTTTAAACACTTCGGTAGTGAGTTCTACTATCTATAATGTGTCATTATTCAACCAACTATAGCAAAAATGTTATCACATAGGTTTAATACTATTAAAAAAATAAACAAAATCCTTACGAGTGCAAAAAAAGGCGCATGTGATAATTATTGGGTCTGAAAAACTATATATTGAACTTTAAAGTGGCACTAAACACATAAACTGTGGGGGTGGGAGTGGGGGAACACCTGGCTGTAATCAGGGCAGTATTTCGGGATGTTATCAACTACTTGAAATTACAGAGGGCACTGAAGGCAGCACACACTTAGATTTAGTCATTTTTGACCAGAAAGCTGCAAATGTATTTAGTCTGCACTAAAGTTGCCCAAAAAAGACTAGTAACATTAGATGATGGTATTAAAACACCATATACAAAGTTTAGAAGCTTCACTTTAAGTTGATACAGTAATTACTGTGACAGGCCCAACATATTCTCACCTGTGTAAGAGCTGAGTGGACACTGGCCTGGTTCCTCTCTAAGAAGTATCGGTGCGCCCTCTTCCTGTCCCTTTGTGCCCTGCGCTCCAGTGCATTGTAAGAGGTGTGGAGCCGGTCCATGGCTCTCATCAGGAGGTCCGAGATGCTGGAGCTGACCTGTACGATGTCTGGACGCTGGTCTGGGGACGGGCTCAGCAACCTGCACATGCAGCACCAGATAATATACCAACGCAGGAGAAACGGAGAGGTGCTGGGCTGTGCCTGTGGGGGATCTTATCAAGAAATATTCCATGGGTCATTTCTTTCATTTTGTCACACTTTGTATATTTTGTATGGTTTCTTGCCCAATTTAGCTAACTAATATCCATTTATCCATACAACCTAAAAGGACTCGTCACTACCTAAACCCCAGCACCAGCAGCCAGTCATTACTTTAGTTTTATTTATTTTCACTTGCTAAAAAATACAGAATAAGACAGAATAGAATGTAATGGATGGTTGCCAAAAACCCTCAGGGAGCTTAAAATGTGGTAACCTCCATATAAAACTGTGAGCAATTAATATTTGTAGCTTATGAGAGACAATGGAACACAACAATATATCAAGTTTAACAGGAAATGCCATATGGAAAAGTGCAGTTATTCAGAAGCAGGCATTTTAAAGCGTTTTTAAACTGACACTGTGAAAGCTCTAACTGACAACATAAAGTGAGGCTGGGTTGTGAGAGGAAGGAGCTTTAATGAAATATCCACTACAGGTTGGATAAGCATGAAACTCATTATTGAAGACAAAAAAATGGTTGAGACGTTGAGGGAGGAGCTTTTTAAATACAACTGTAAACAAATTGACAGATTTGGAGTTGGCTCACATTAAATACTCCTGGGAGAATAATCAGTGCTAGTGCAGCCTCTCAGTGAGTGAATTCTGGAGGTTCTGAGCTTTCACATGAGGCCTGTCCATATAATGAGAATGAGAAAAACTTGTATGTGTCTCTATCTCCAGGTTAAGGCTCTGGCATCCCCAGCATGTAGTCCCTTACATATTGAAAGTTCTCACCATCTGATCATGTGGATGACTCTGTCTGAGTATCGACCACTCTCCACCGGTTCATACTTGGCTTCCACAATCTGCACAATCACACCACACTTAAATGACAAAATACGTGGAGAAATAAATATGTATAAAAAAATATATATATAAAAACCCTGTTATTGAATCTTGATTCTGATTGTATGTTCTTATTCTCCCACTGTTCTTGAACTTTGCATTGCAACACTGTAATTTCCCCATTGTGGGACAAATAAAGGTTTATCTTATCTTAAAATGGCAAAAGAGGAATTCTAATCTGTCAATTGGACAAAGGTTTCAGAGGGAAGACATTTCACCGCTCATCCAAGTGGCATCTTCAGTTCTGGTCAGATTACTGGTGGAATGCTGCCTTATCTGTCTGAAGGGAGGAGCTAACTACAATGAGACAAACACACCTATTTGTTTACAGTTTCTGTTTGTTAGCTAAGTGTGAACTGTGCCGGAGTGTAGTTCAATAAACATAGCTAACAAACAGAAACTGTATACAAATATGTGTGGTAATTTCAGTGTAGTTAGCTCCTCCCTTCAAACAGATATAAGGCAGCATCCCACCAGTAATCTGACCAGAACTGAAGAAGCCACTTAGATAAACGGCAAAACATCTTCACTCTAAAACTTTTCTCCAGTTGACAGATTTTAATTTTTCTTTTGTTATGGATCATACCTAGATGACTGAGGATTTAAACAGACAGTTATCTTAAAATGCACAATAGATAAGATTAATGCCATGCTGTGGAACATTCCAGACAAAGTAATGTGGTGGACAGCACCCTACTTCTATGGGGTATTAACTGCACATAACATTCAGATCACATTACCTTTTATGCTATATTTTCCAAAAACAATTTATTAACATATCTTATAAGTTTCAGATTTGTTTTTGACGCTCTAAGAATTTGGACACAGCAGTAACTGGGTATATTGGTATTGTGTTATTGGGTGAGTGATGTGACCTTGTTGGCGAGTGAGAGCATGTTGGAGCTGTAGAAGGGAGGCTGCAGAGTGACCATCTGATAGAGCACACAGCCCAGAGCCCACACGTCTGCCTTCTCCCCGTACGGCTCACTCTTCACCACCTCAGGGCTGAAACACAGAGGATCATGATCTATGTAATTATTATGCATATTATGCACAATAAACTTTTATGAGCTTTTATCTATGTTCTAATGGTTTTCCAGAGAAGAAAAATGACAGCCCATAAATTATATAGACTGATAATTAGTCGTAATATTATTTCATTGCCATTTTGAAATATCTCCATGTTATTTAATATTATTTAAAGCAATAACATGGCTGTAAAACATCTCATAAGGTACACTTTATTCATCTCTCAAGAGGGAGACTCATTCTCTGATTTGACCGATCCTTTACTGCTGCTGGGGCAACCTGGACCCATCTCCAGATCTAATCTCGGTCAGGACTACTTTAGCTGGAGGACTGAAACCTATTTTAGAAAGTGTTTCATTTTAAATCCACACTTAGCTCTGTAATTAAGACTCACAAATATTGTATAACAATTTGAATTTTTCTAAGATAAAAACATGCAAATAAAAATCCACTGTTTGTTATTGGTGAAAATCACTATGAAGAGGCCTCTCAGCTCTGCAGTTTTGAACAGGAAGTCAACTGTCCCATTTCTATTATTAAGCTGTTTTAAATCAGTATATAAAATCATGAACTAGAGACTAAAAAGCATAGTATGTCTTCTTTAAAGTGAGCAGAGCAATGAGAGCTAGGTCTCACCAGGAGTACAGAATAGTGCCCACGACTGAGGTGAGCTTGCTATTCTCCTGCTTCTGCTTGGCCAGTCCAAAGTCAGCTGAGGAGAGAGAAATCACACACACACACGCACGCACGCACGCACACACACACACACACACGCACACACACACACACACATGCACACACACGTTAGACTGACTGTATTCATATGATCCCATAGTGTGTGGTGCTGTGGGACTCACTGATGGTGACCCAGTCCTGCTCTCCTAACATGATGTTGTTTGGAGACAGGTCCCGGTGCACGATGCGCTTGTCCCTATGCAGGTATCTGAGAGCCAGGCACATCTGTAAGCACACACACTGTTAGGGTCACCACTAGTGTTGTCAAAAGTGTCAAAAGTCAGATACTAATTGATATTAAAACTTGGATAAAAACTAGATGCTCATTTGAGCAGGTATTGATACTAAAAAGACAAATTCACAGGACAGAAATGAACCTTTCCTGAATAGTTTTATAATGATCTTGAGCTGTATCAGAACAAGTATAAGACCACACACTAGTATACGTCCATGGACCACTATGGAACCTACTTGGACAACTGAGGGATTATGCAGACTGTATGGTAATATAAAAGAAAGTACTATAATTTAATGATGAAAATCACATTCTCTAAATAAAGAGTGTTTTTTATTATTATCGTGATATTGGAATCGGTATTGAGTATCGGTCTATTCCTTAGTATCAAAATCATATTTAAAATTTTAGTATCGATTCATGACAACACTGGTCACCAGTAACTCAGTCACCAGTTACATCACAGTAACTGTGATGTACATCTGTAAGCACACACACTGCAGTATTTAACAACAGCATCACTGAGTGCCCTGTGTACGTACTACAGAGGGGCATCAGTTATAACAGGTTTGGATCTGTCACTAGTTAACTCTGAAAGAGTATCAACTGTGCCTGTGTGTTTGGGGAAGACTGAAGTCCAAGTGATGGAAAAACAATCCATGGTCCAAATAAAGTTAACAAGCTGTGATACAAACCCAACATTTGACTTGGAGTGCCATCTAGTGGCATAACACAGACACAACCGCACAGTGGCTGCACAGTGACATTTGAGAGGATAAATATGTAATATCAGGACAAACCAGCATCTTATGTTGTCAGACATTTTGCAGTCATAGCTTTGTGTAGGATTACTGAACGGCCTGACTGCCTACACAAATATTTTGGTAAACAAGACAACATCACAACATCACATGTTCACAACATCCAGAAGAGAAGGTTTTTTGAATTTCAACAGATGCCACTGTCAATGTAAGATACACAAACCAAAAATGTTCTTGGTCCAAACATAATACATGATTATAATTATAGTCTATGAATTGTAGGTTATTGGAAAATATAGTTTGATAATATACTACAGTAATTTGTGTCACAATTGATTCAAAATATATCTAAATTGTAACATGGTACAGAAGGGAGCGGCAATGCACTTAATACAAGAAAAGTATTTCCACAAACTTGTATATTGAGAGCAAAGTAATGTGTCTAGTTGTTCCAATCCTGGTATATTGCCATTGCCACACTTGAGACGTGTACAGCTGCAGTCCTTCTGTGGCAGTGGTAAGCAGAAGCAGAGCTGAGGAGCCAGTGGAGCTGACCTGGATGAAAATGTTCCACACTCTGTCCTCTGTGAAGTTTTGGTTCTTCTCCTTAAGAGAGCTCAGGTGTTCAGCCAGAGGAACACCCTCTATCAGTTCCATCACTATGTACAGCCTCTCCCCTGGAACAGCACACATGGGCGCCATCAGCACTAACCAATGTTAACACAAATAAAATAGTAAAATATATCTTTGAATATCCAAAATACAGTCAGTCAACATGTCAGATTATCAGCAGTGAAAAGAATTTGTTTTGTCAAGACCATTTTTTCAGCTACTTTTTCAGATAATGTATCTGATAAAAGGGATGAAAATGAATTAAAGGTGCACTATGTAACTTTTCTGGTGCAGAGTCCGCTGGCTGCTCGTCACCATGGTGATGTTATTATTTTGCCTGAAATGGTCCACAGCATGGCATTAAAATAATCTATTTAGCATTTTTACATTACTGGTATTCTGACTGAACAAAAAACATTCTCATTGTGAGCGGGGTCTCTCCTACATATGTCTGACCTGTGATTTAACCTGGGATCTTACCATCCTGTCTCCATGGAGTTAGATTAGTTTAATCCAACACTACTGTGGAACATTCCAATCAAAGTACCGGTAACAACATATCAGAGACAAGCAGGTGGTGAATCCTGCATCAGAAAAGTTACATAGTGCACCTTTACAAATCGCACATTGAAGTGTTGCCATCAGCCAGTTACCAGCCAGTATTCATATATTTATCAAAACTAAATATTGTATCTCCTCTAGCTTGGCTAAATATATTCTGCTAACCTTGTAGTTTAGACCTTACAGATATTTTTTATAAAGCTCTGTGATTCTAAAGCTATGTGATTGCTTTAACAGTTCATATTTCAATCTATCTTAATGTTCCAAAGTAACATTTGTTAAATTTTAATTGGAATATTTGTTAGAAAAATCACCAGAAGATTTTCTCTTTTTTCCCAAAACTGTTCAACCCTTATATGGCAATGCAGAAATTAATACCTTCCAGAAATGTCTTGTAATACTTGACAATATTTGGATGAGCCATCTGTAGAGAGAAAATAAAGACATGTCAGTGATAGGATTGTCAAAAGTATCAAATATCAAATACTAATTGAAACTAAAGCTAGTATCGAAACTAGATACTCATTTGAGCAGGTATTGAAACTAAAAACACATTGCACATTCACAGGACAGAAATGAACCTTTCCTGAATAGCTTTAGAATGACTTTGAGCTGTATCAGAACAAGTATAAGACACATAGACTAGTACACGCCCATGGACCACTATGGATCCTACCTGGACGACTGAGAGATTACACAGATATAAGGCCACATGTGAACATAAAAGAAAGTACTACTATTTAATGTTGAAAATCACATTCTATTGTCTAAAGAAAGAGTGTTAAGGACTACACACCTTGATAGAGTGGATGGGTGGGTTCTGCACTCACTTTTCTTTTTTTTTTTTTTTTGGTATCGGAATCAACGTTGAGTACTGAGTCTATTCCTTAGTATCAAAATCGAGTTTGAAACATTAGAATTGTGACAACGCTAGTAAGAGATAAACTTTTCAGGTCATGGAATAGTGTAAGCTGTATATGTGCTGGTACCTGTTCCCTGATGATGCTGAGCTCAGAGATGATCTTGTCCACATTACTGTCTCTGGACTTCTTGTCTTTACCAAAGGCTGGGTTGTGTAGGTTCACTTCCTTCAGAGCCAAAAGCGTCTGACTGCCCTGCTTCCTCACCTGACACATGTGTAGATAAATCACATTACAACAATGGTTCTGCGGTATAATATTGTTTTAACTTTAAAAAATGTATTAGTGATCTCCCTGTCGATCATCATATATCTTTTCTGTATAAGCAACCATCTTTTGCGGTCCTACAGAATACCTTCAATAGACTCAACAGATTAGTCTAAACATCTTCTTCACCAAAGTCAAAGGCACATTACTGTACAGTGCACATGATTCTATTTCCCACAATATTATATATTCTATATCATACTTATCAAAATAAATGCAGAGAGCACGGTTACCTTGAAGACACTCCCAAAGGCCCCTGTGCCCAGATGGTCCAGTATGGAGTATCCATTGATGACCCTGAGAGGAGGTCTGCTCTGGTCCACAGCCATGATACTGTCCCTCAGGCTCTCCAGCTCCTCCTCCTACAAGCAAGATGCATATCAAGATGGATATGAAATATTTTTACAATTAAACATGGTAACACAATAATTAAGGTGATAGTATGTAACTTCTGGGAGATGGAAAGTCAACTGCATGATTCCATTGGAAATAAAAAGTTAAAACCATACTTCAGAACATTCTACATGGAGATAAATAGATTTTATGCCATACTCTGGAATATTAACAACATTGGCATGGAAACAAGCAGGAGGAGGCCCTACTCCAGGCCAAATAAGAGCCAGGTTTAATAGTATATAGCCAGTAGCGACAATCACAAGCACACACATTACATTCATACACAGGCAATGGGGGAGAAGCGTCTTGCCCAAGGACACAACTACAGCATCCATTTGGTCGGAGCTGGTATCAAACCACCGCCCTGAACTACTTCCGTCCCTAGGGCTGCAAGATTAATTAATCTCAATTTGAATGGCTGCAACTAGCAAATCTCAAAGGCTGCAGTTTTTGAAGTGCAACAGTTTTCTCCACAAACAACAAAATATCCTGTCTTATTCTGTATAAAAACTGCTAACCCTGTAGTTTAGATCTGTACAAACATGTTCTGAGATGTGATTGTATTGTATTAGTTTGTCAATTCATATTTCAGTTTTTTTGTCAATTTTTCAAGACAAGCTTAAATGCAAACTTTGAACAGAATCCTATTATTAAAACATAAATCGCAAATTTAATCACAATCACAATGCTTGTCAGAAAAATAGCAATTACACAATTAGATATTTTTCGCAAATTGTTCAGCCCTATGTCCCAGAATGTCAATAAAAATTAAAGTGGCATAGTTTTATAAGTCTAACTATTTCTCTGTGTTTCTTACAGAGTAGAGGGAGACTTTGACCTGCAGAGTCTCGTAGAGTGTGAGGTCCCGGACGTAGTGGCCAACATCAATAAACAGCTCAAAGAGGTCTGTGGGAAAGAGCCTGGGACCAGACAGATATCATAAAAAATACTGTCATATTTATTTATTTTATCAGTCTATTCAAAGATCTACTTTTGGGTCTGTACCGTTTGAAGACATGTCTGTTTCTCTCCACACTGAACAGAAAGCGTAAGGCCCTGAACGCATAGCACTGTAAACAAGGGAGGTAGAATGTCATCAATTCAGAGGACAAACAGAAAGTTGACATGAATCTTATCATTTTTTTAGGGAGGCAGGTTTTCCACATTCATCTCATGGCTAAATGTCCTTACAAGTTTTGTGTTTGAATAATGGCACCAGTTTTAAACACTTAAGCAAAACCATTTTGTGTTTCTCAGTTTCCAGAATCATTCCTCCAAAGAGCACTTTGTAGCACTCCTCTTGAGTGTCCTGCTCGCAGCACCTGGAGCGCATTTAGAACAGGCTCTAGAGGGAGCGACTGCATGGTGTCACATGACCAGATCAAATGCCATAAAACTTATACAGCTAATGGATAAAACTCTCTGTTATAATTAAAAACAATACAAATAGAAAGTTGCCAGAAGTTTTTTGGTTCAACATTCTATAAAAAAAAAAAAAAAAAATAGTTGAATCAGTGATCATCAAGTTATCTTGGCTGAGACAGAAATAAATATAGAGCCCATAACATATTTAGCTGATCATTTTATCACCAATAAAAACGTTGGCATACACCAGGTCATACACAATTATATAACCTAAGCCTACTAACTAGGCTTGCTGTAGCCTAATGTCAAGGAACTTAGAATAAAATAAAAAACATGTCCTGATTTGAATTTAATTAAGATTATAATGTTATCTGTGTCAGTATTGGCTAAAATTGTGAAATATTTCACTATATATTTCATAATATTTTGTAGGGTAGTGACTTTTTATATTTTAATAAAATATATTTTTCTGTTTATACACAGTTAGAAAAAAACAGAAAGTTGCAATGCATTGTGGGCAATTTGCAGCTCTCTGAGGTGGGTAAATGAATTGAGAGAGGACGTGAGGGCTTTGGGGGTATTGAAACACAACTTGGTGGAGTTCTGATGAAGTGGATTCCTCCAAAGTGCTTCAGATGCCAAGGATTCTGGCAATTGGGAAACACCCTATTTCACCTGCCCTCCAGCAGAATTTTAAACTATTGATTATTATGATGTCACATAAATGCAAACTAGACAAACATGTATGTAAAACTATACAGTGTGTTTCGTACCTGTAAGGCACCCTTTGCTCCGTGAGTCTGTGGTAGAATAAACTTTGCAATAATGAAGACTCCATTCTCCTGCACAGAGGGCTCACAGTCACCAGCTGCAGTATAGAGACAGTTACTAGAAGCAGTAAAGACTAAAGAGCAGTGATCACCTGTACAATATGGTGAGCACAAGAGTCGTCTAGGCTGAGTTCTGTCAGAGCTGTGCAGCAGGCTGGAGATGAGATCAAATCAGTTCTCAAAGTTACAATTGTACAACAATGTAGGTGAAATGTCTTGCCTAAGGACACAACAACAGGTTGCCGCTGGCACTCTACTGAGGTATTCCTGACAGTCTCTCGTCCAGGTACTAACCAGGCCCAGCCTTGCTTAGCTTCTGAGATCAGATGAGATCAGGCTTTGACAAGGAGGTCTGGCAACAAGTTGTATTTAATAACTGAAATTTTGACTTGTCCAAAATACATGATTCACGTTCGTTGTATTACTTTAGTACTACTCCTATTGTTATAAAATAAATGCGTGAAATGTAAAGCTAAGACAAATACTTGTTTGCCATATATAACTGTACTGACTATTCATACTTGACACATAGCCTAATGTTATGCACTTAAAAGAGAAAGTGTTGTTAATCAAATAAACCAAATTGCAATTCTTGCCATATTTGCTAAATACTGATATCACAAAAAGTAAAGACATAAGACTGGCACTATTTCAGATTATATTATTGGTCTGTATATAGGGATGCATCGATACGATAAGCCTATCGGATACCAGCGCCGATCCAGGAAATTTTGCTGGATCGGATATCGGCCGAACCAATATCATGGGACTGATTTTGGCCTTTAATTGGGCTTTTAATTTAATGTAATAAGACTACTCACTGTCTGATGTAGGCCTAGGACGTCTCATAATGCTTGGACTTCTATTCATACAAAGCTGTTCAGTAGTTACTTGCAGGATAAATAACAGTTACATAACACAATTGGATTAATTCTGTAATAAGTTACCTGTGTTTTTTGGAGGAAAAACGCCATTCTCAGTCACTACACTTGTATTGGTTGATGTTGGGTATCGGGAGATACTTAAAGCCAAAGTATCGATATCGGTATCAGAACTGAAAAAGCTGGCTCAGTGCATCCCTACTAGTAGAATGCAGTGATGCCATCTGAAACCCAGCAGATGCAGTTGCACTGACCTGCCTGCAGAGCGGCGACGTTGTCCTGCTGCTCCTGTGGGCTCAGCTCCTCTGTCGTGTCCTGCTTATGGAGTCGACCTGCTGCGTTTGCACTGGACAAGGTCTCAATGGAAGAACGGTCACAAACATACTGACTGTGCCTCTAAA
>KN470112.1:3725-15456 GCA_000787095.1 Periophthalmodon schlosseri
AACTATATGATAATAATAATAATAATAATAATAATAATAATAATAATAATAATAATAATGAGTTCATAAAAGTTATTTTGGATTTACGTGGCATTATACTCCAGTGCAAGTCATTTTTAGGTCATGCAACAAGCACAGGTATCAATAATGGTGCAATTGCAATTCAACAGCTCTGCTAAAAAAAATCATAACACTACAATTTGGCATGGAGGAATTCCTGCAGCTGACTACATGGAGTCGACATGTTCAAGCCTGTGTTAATATAGTGTCATCTCAATGGATAAATAGATTAAAAAGATTAATTAGGTCACCATCATTCAACTCTGAAAGCCTAAACACTATTTGACATTGCACACTAACGGACACGACTGGTTCTTCAGGTTATTATCAGAGTTATTGTTCAGCCACCTGCAACAACGCTTGAGCCTGGGAACTGAATATACTAAAACTAGATATATATAATGATAAATCCAATAGTGAAAAGGACACATATCAGCGATTAAAGGTGCCATTAGCAATTTAGGTTTGAGAGCTTAGCAGGTAATTAGAAACTTACAATGCTGTCTCTTGTTTCGTGATTCCCATTAAAGAGGAGTGGAGGTGTCTATTGGATTAAAACATGAAGAGAGATGAAGTCACCACAGGAGCATGTAGGGTCACGTTAACCTGCCATAATGAAGAAGCCTCCTATTACTAGCAGACAAGTCTCCCCAGAGCAGGCTATATTTAGTTATATTTAGTAGATGTTGTTATTGCGATTCATGTGGATTTATTTTTAACCAGTAATATATTCTAAACTATTATTATATTTTTTTTTTTAATGCACTAACTGTCTCCCTCGTTAAAGATAAAGAGGGAGAAATAAGTTAGGTTGTGAATTAAAATCTCATTGAAAGCCCCTTCTGAGAAATCTTGGATCTTGGTCAAGCATGTTTAGCTCTACATTACACAACAGTTTGATGTCTAGAAAGCACATTTGGCACGCTGCTACTAGTGCTGTCACAATGCTAAAATTTCAAACTCGACTTTGATACTAAGGAATAGACTTGATACTCGATACCAATTGTGATACCACGATAATAATGAAAACCCTCATTATTTTAGCAATAGAATGCGATTTTCAACATTAAATAATAGTACTTTCTTTCATATTACGTATGTGGCCTTATATCTGTGTAATCCCTCAGTCGTCCAGTAGGTTCCATAGTGGTCCATGGGCGTATACTAGTCTATGTGTCTTATACTTGTGAAAGATACAGCTCAAGATCATTCTAAAGCTATTCAGGAAAGTTTCATTTCTGTTCCATAGTGGTCCATGGGCGTGTACTAGTCTATGTGTCTTATACTTGTGAAAGATACAGCTCAAGATCATTCTAAAGCTATTCAGGAAAGTTTCATTTCTGTCCTGTGAATGTGACTTTTTAGAATCAGTGCCTGCTCAAATGAGTATCTGAGTATCTTTTGACAACCCAACCTACTACTACTGAACTATTGAACTTTGAACTACTTTGAATGCATGAACCAAGTTAATCTCTTTGTACTTTGATTTCCAAGAACTTAACAGTGGGTTTTATACAGTTTTTAAACATGCACTTCACCTCTTCCCTACTTCTGCATTGTGTCCCTGTGGACTATAAGACAGTAGTCATGACATTGGCATGCAGATCTGAGATAACCCTCCATACATTAGACAGATCCCAACTCCAACCATGAAAGAATATACATCATCATTTCATTGAATTACAGTTTTGTTCAATCGCTTTAACTCATATCTCTGTTGAAAATTGATATTTTCAAAACAGCTCACACAAAATCTAAACAGAAATTTAGTTTTCCAAAACAAAATTTTATCACCGCAAAATGCTGTTTTACATTCAAAACTAATCAATCATCCCTCAAAAGCAGGTGTTACCATCAAAATTCTGGTGCGTTCACACCGGGGCGTCAGGGGCGTCGAGTTTACATGCAAAGTCTATGGTGGACACACGTCTTGGCCGCCCTGCGTTTTTGCAGAGCCTTTTCAAGCGTCACTCCTGCTCTCAGGGACCATAAGAGAATCACTGGTGTAGTGCAGTGTGACACTGGGGTTCATACTTTACACATATAAATCTGGGGCTGGAAAAGTTTTGTTTTTTTTTTTCTCTGTACATTATTATGTAACATAAATAATTTTAAGTAAATATACATATTACCAATTGCAGTCTAGATTTAGATTTTTATGCTGAAGAAAATTGAAAGATGTTGAAATAGCAAATCCATCATCACTACTTTTGCAGGATGTAATGTGCCCAGACAAGACACTGACAACACATCTCACTGTATATACAGTATACTGTGTGTAGCAGTATACTGTGTGTCTCTGTTCACACAGCCTGTCCTCTGCTGACACCCTTCTCCCCGTTTGACTTGTGTGTGAAATAGACTGTTTAGTTTTTACTGTAGTTTTTTGCTGCTGTTTGAGTTTCCATGTTGAAAGTGGCAGAGTTAAGACCAATGTCCTTTACCACGTCTGAACAGACATGCAGTATTGAAAAAAACAGTTGAATTCAAAGAGCATGCACGTTTGTGAATGAGAGCAAGAGCTGACAAAACCAAGTTTTGTACTAAAACGATTGAAAAAAAAAAGTGAAGTTTGCAATTAGTTTTGAGAAATAGCATATTGAAAGAGTTACTGGCACTGAACAAGTATGAGGAAATATGGGAAAGAATGATCATTTATTTTGTGATTTGGTTGGCTCTGTGAAAGACCAGGGATACCCAGGTGCTTTTTGGCAACCAAAAGTAACCAGTAGAGACGGATAGGTGTGCACGTGCCATTCATTCTAAGTTTAACAACACCTCCAGCCTACTTGCAATAAGAAGTCATATTTTTAATGCCAACTTATTACGCTACCTTATTTTACGCACAATTGCACAGCTTATTCTTCTACTATGTTTCCTATAGCCTAATATAAACTTCTCCATAGACTTCAAAGTGAAAGTGATAAGCCTATTACTCTAATGCATGCGCGCGCTGAACTGTATCTGTTTCCCACACAAACCTGCGTCGTAGAAACTATCCAGCACTGACGTCTCTCCAAAATCCAGTCTCCCAAAGGCGACTGTGGTGAGCAGGGCACTCTCCGCGTCGCATGCCCGCTGGAGACACTGCAGCGCTCCGGACTCGGGACTGATCGCCATCGCCGACTTCATCCCATCGTTCAGGACGTACACCACTCGTAAGGAACGCTGCTTGGCCATAGCGGGACACGGGCTGGACACGTCGGCCCGGTCCACGGCGCATGGTCCGGCGTTGTGCTCCCCTGTCATGTCCGATACCTGCGAGTTCTGCACGGGATCCATACTCGTTCCAAGCTCGCACGGCCGGTCTGCTCCTCTCGCTCCCGCCTATTGCTTTATTCTGAAGTTGGGACGCAGAGGAGAGGACTGGGTTTGTCCAACAGCATTTCCGCGTCATTAACCCACATCATGTGCCAATTATCTCGCACCAAAAAGCGCACCGCTGCAAGACCGGATCCGGCCGGACGAATTAGAGATTTTGAACTACTGAACAATTTATTACAATTTTCAATAGTTTAATTATGATATGCTATTCCATATTTCCTCAGTCCAAAGTAAACGATGTATTTCTTTTTTTTCCCCTTTTTTTTCAAAAAACATATAAATGCCAAAAAGTTCCTTCTTGTCCCTACAATCCGCAGCTGGGATGTTACCATGGCAACAACCGGTATCACCTGTGCTAACTAAATAGCTAGCATGCTGTTAATGTTTAGCGACGATAAGAGTCATAATTTATAGATGTTAAATGGTGTTTGCTACCAATAGACGACATATGGCCTCAGAATAACATTATACCATAAAGCGAACAGTTTAAATTCATTTTGTGGGATGTTTGAAACGTTGGTTTTGTAGCTACCTTCTCTGCGTAAAAGTTGATTAGCCTAATTTACCCACAATTCTTAGCAGCAATCAATTAAAGGGGTAGTGGAATTAAAAAGGCTAGATGTTTTTAAATGGATTTAGAGGACATTTTTGGTCCAAATAGGGTATTAAATAGGCTAAATATAAACTTAAATAATTTTATTTTTTATTTAGGCCTAGGGTAGCTTATTTCTGAGTTAGCTTGTTGTGGTCTGATTCCTCTAGTAGAGCGTCCTATTTAGGCTAGTCTAGGCTATGACAATTCTGCACCTCCACCATACCACAGCTGATTTTAAGGGTCCAAATGCAAGCACTTCTTAATTAAACAACTAACTTGTGCCAACAGTTTTGGTATACATTGCAGTCGTTTAATCTTCTCAGATCAGGGCTACTGGCTGGTGCCTGGACTGCTGACGGTGGACACACTCCCCTCTGAAATGTTATCTGCCCAATGTCTAAATATAACAGCATGTCCTTCTGGCATCAATAAACTGAACACACTCCCCACTGGGTTTTGGTAGCTTCCTGTTAGGTCAGACAAACAATCAATCCATCGCTTCAGTAACTTGAGGACAAAATAAACAAGATTATAGACCTTTTCCATGGTTTAGAGTGTAAAAGCTAGCCTATTTCCTATCTATTTTAGCTGATGCTTAAGAGGATCATGGGCTAAGAGGCGCTGGACAGTGATCTTGTGAAAAACCAGCCAATTGGATATAGTTTACAGCTGAGCAGTCCATTTACACCTGCTATTTAAGTTATGTACGTGTATCTGTGTTACTCGCCCACTTTAGCTATGAAGTATCCACATCAACAAGTGATTAAATGACAGCATATCATACAACCAGTGTGAAAGCCATTGAGGAGGGCCACTACTTTTGGTGTCTTGTAAAATGCTGCTTATTACAATGCAGTTAATGTAGTGGTGGAACGTAACAAAGTAAAAGTAGTAAAGTATTGTACTTAAGTACAAATTTTAGGTATCTGTACTTTACTTTACTTTACTTTACAAAATTTTAAAGTGAATACTTTTTACTTTTACTTTATTTCATTTGAGAGCAGGTATCTGTACTTTCTACTCCACTACATTTTTGAAGTGGACTGAAAAGTAAAAGTAGGCCTATTTTTTATTATTGTCTGAGACCTGCTGAAAAGGCTGTGGGGTTTATTTTTAACATGTTCATAGTCTGAACAAACAAAAAATACAAATAAAAGCAGCCAGGAAAAAAAGATCGATTCAGTTGTTTCTTTTGAACAAAATTCAACACAAATCTTTATCAACATCACTACATTTGAAACTTTATAAGACCTCAAAACCTGCATGACTTATTTTTTACTCTTAAAGTACATTTTTAAAGGGGTACTTTAATACTTTTACGTTTCATGTGATACTTTTACTTTTACTTGAGTATTTTTTGGCTCTGGTGTCTGTACTTTTACTTAAGTAACAGAATAGTAGTCTGAGTAGTAGAAGAGTAGTCTGCTTCTTCCACCACTGAGTTAATCATTTTAAAGGTGCACGATCTAACTTCTCTGGGGGTAGAGTTTGCCTTATGCTTGTCTCCATGGAGATGCTATTACTTCCCCTGGGATGTTCCAAAGTATAACATTAAACGTATCCATAGAGGAGAGCAGATGATGCGGAACACAGGTTACAGGTCATTTTTGTGGAGAGGGCAAATGCAAGATAAGTGCAATATACTGTGCCAAAGCAATAACATCTCCATGGAGACAAGCAGGAAAAGATACATAGTGCACCTGCACTACTACTAGAAACTATTACTAGTAGTGCATAATTTTTGAAAAGCCGGATCTATAATTTGCATTGTGGAACATTTTATGTCCACACAAAGTATAGGTGGAAATGAATGCATACACTGTCTCTTATATTGTTAGTTAAATCTGTGATGTTGTGATGACTTGCACATTTTCCCAGGCTGTATAAGTGTGTGTCCAGTGATTTGTGACATATTTATTGTGCAATATCCTGCTGGTTTGTAGACACGAAAGCAAGTCATAACTTTCACTTCTGGTGTGGATGTTCACACAAACAGCACATCCAAATTGGGACTAAACTGGTTCTGAACTCAAAACTAAACCTGGAATAGACCAGAACTAAACCCAGCCTTGAACAGGACCAAACCAAGTGTACATCTTTAGATCTTGGTCACACAGCACTAATTAAAGGTGCATTGTGTAAATTTTCTGTAAGCTCTTATGGCGATATTACTGGTTTGGCTATAATGTCTAACATATCTCCATGGAGACAAGATAGATCAGATCTGTGCAGAGGTGTGGCCGCACACAGAAAGAATGCACATTTTATTTAGCTATGAGCTATGAAAACATAAATGCTAGATAGATGCATTTAATGCCATACTGTGGAACATTACAGGCAAAGTAATATACTATCTATTTAGACAAGCAGGTGGCATACTCTTCACCAGAAAAGTTACATAATGCACCTTTAAAGCAGAAAATGTTTATGTTATTAACCCTTTAAGAAATTACAAACCCACGCATACAGTACATAATAGCATCTTTATTACACTGAAATATAAAAGTATATATTTATTTATATATTTCACTATCCTGGAGAGAAAGGACCAACTCAACAAAGAAGAAAAAACGTCTTGCAGCTCATTTGTAGCAGTATTTTGTGTTGTATTGTCATATAAAAGAAAATAAAAAACAAACCACAAAATTAAAATCATTTGAAACAGGAAGGCCACAGTGACGGGTTGCCATAGATTGTGTACATTGAAGGAAGCCATACACTCTTCAGTACATGCATGCATACACAGATAAAAAACACTCACTTATCAGGAACTGCTGTTGACTACATTCCTTTAAAACCCTGTGCGAAATATTGTCTAAGAAGTTCGTCCAAAAGAGTAATGTTGACAAAGACATCAGTTCAATCTTGGGACTGGATAAGAGGTGCAAAAATGCAAATTATATAAAGGCAATGAAACAACACATGTGAGTTGGTAAGATGTGTTCAAGTAGGTATTTAATGAGCAGTCAAATATCAACTGGGCAGAACTAGAACAAATAGAACCTGATGTTGTTTGAAAATATGTAAATGCAAGATAATGCAAGAAAGGTTGTGTTAAGTAACCACTGTAAGAATGTCCTTTGTTTATTAGTTTCTATTCATTTATTAGCAATAGGCTAGTAGTTACTTTCTAAACTGCCAATTAGCAGAAGCAGACAAGAGCAATGCAGCTTCAGTAAAGTGGGCCAGGACTTTTTCACCATAGACTTAAAGCAGCACTATGGAACTTTTGCGGTAAAGAGTCCGCCACCTGCTTGTATGTTATTGCTGTGCCTGGAATGTTCCACAGTATGGCATTAAACTTATCCATCTGCATGGAAAAAAGCAGGTGACGCCATCAGGCCAAGTTAGAGGTCAGATCTGTGGAGAGTCCCCCCCGTTTACAGTAACAATGCATATTTTTCAAGGTATTTTTAGCACTAAAACACACGTAACTGGATAAATATGAGATAGATAAACTGAATACCGTCAGACAAAGCAATAACATCTCCATAGAGAAAAGCAGACCCCACCAGGAAAGTTACATAGTGCACCTTTAACTTCATCACATTATGTTACACTGTGTCTATGTTACCATGCTTTTAAAACTGCACAAAAATATGACTCTGAACAAGGTACCTATACTGGTGGAAGAACAGCTTTTGCATAGCCTGGGCAGTCTGTAATAATAATCTAGCACTAGAGTAAACAAATTTTGGAAGTAACAAAACAAATCTTGAATAATATGATTTACAACTTGAGGACATTAAGGCAAAAAGATCTACATAAATTATTGGAAATTCTAAACCAATAATATTAATTGCAGTAAAAGCATAACTTATTTTTGGCAAAACTCATGTTAAAATGTTAGTCTACCCTGTTACATTAGCACCCAGATTAATCGATAATCCATTTCAGTTAAAACCGTGTGCTTTTTGTACTTTAAAATAACTCCAATACAAAGTCCAATATTTGACTGCCAATTAAATATTATTAAAATAAACTATTAAGACATTAAAAGAACCAGAGTATTGTTGATGCTTGGAACTCATCCGCCTGCAGTGTACCATAGAAACATCGGCTCAGTGCGTCAGTGGTGCTTCATACACACTGTCAAAATTAAATTAAAAATAAACTTCCAGTAGGTCCATATTTTCAGATTCTGTTAAGGCTTTGTTCACGCTAAAGGCAAAAGTGGCTCAATTTTGACTTTTTCCTTCTGATAATAGGCCCTGTAAACACCTGCACGCTAGTTAGCTCACTGTGTCTCCAAGCTAAGAGTCACAAAATCTGAAAACTCAAAATAAACAACCTATTAAAATTCAAATTCAAATTAATTAAAATATAATAACACAAACATCTCTCTTTCTAAACACAGGTGTCCTCTGGTGAAGTCATTTTATTTGTGTAGCTCCCTGTCCAATGCCTTATATTTAAATATTTATTTATTTTAGCGTGACTTTGAAAAAAACTCAAAGAGATAAAAAAAAATTGAACAGGAAGTAGTGGCGCTAACAGTGAGGTGCTGGGTGCTATGTGCACAGAGCCTATTGCTTTGCTAGTATAGTCATTTTTAACATATAATACAGTTCCCAGTAGTTAGTTCAGATATTTTTTCTCATACAATTTGTGGACTGTAAAAGTAACTTAATACAAATATTAACTGAACAGTACAGTTACAATGAACATTACAGTCACTATGCAATGATCAATAATGTGTGATTTTCCAATGTACAGACCAGGTTGTTTTTAGACTATGGGGTGGAGCACCATACTTTCCTCTTTCCTCCTCTATCTTACAATCAAATGTAAAAATGAAATTAATAATGATTTCATATTGTGATACGATGAATTAGTGAGTATCATTTTCATAGTCTCTATTGATATTCTTAAAATACAGAACTGCATAATACACATGTCAAACAATACGGTTCTCCTTTAAACAAAAATAGATTCTGTATTACTTCATTAAGACCCAAGCCATTTAAAAACACCAAAGCTAGTTTACATAATAAATACAAAACTCATCTTGTTTGGAATGTTTATAATGATGATAATGCAAATATAATCCAAAATTTCAGCCACTTTTGCCTTTTTTAAAGAAAGCCTTTCTAATTTCACTTCCTTTCTTTCACAGATGGTGGATATTAAGAGTCAAAGGCCTCGGAGTGGGCACAGAACAGCTCATCTGAACCGCCCGTGGCTACAGTGGTCCATCTCACATTATTCCAAAAAAACAAAAAAAGAACTTAATTTAAGGTGGTACCAGCGAGGTCGCTCTGTGGATTGTAACCATGGAAACATAGTCAACCTATGCAGAGGTGGAAGTAGAAAATTGCAAACATTTCTATGATTAGGGAGATTTAGGCTAGATACTGTTAGTGGATTTTGACAACTTTGCTTTAAAACATAGATTACAAGTCTTTTTCTTTATAAACTGTACACCCTGACATATTTTGAAGGCTAGTTATCCCGTTTAAATTAGGCCCTATACACTCTTCACACTATACATTATTTGTTCACTCCACACTACTTCTGTAGCCACACCTGCCCTGGGGTAGACTAATGGAAGTGAGGCGGCCAATCTGCACCATCAGCTGCTCCAACCACCACCAATCATACATATTCAACATTAATTCTAGTCAAGGTGGGTGAAGTTTCTTGCCTAAGGACACAACGCTCCTCCCACCGTTTACCAATGTGTTTAAACCCTCATAAACCCATTTTCTATTGGTTTATTTTGTCAGTCTTCTTTGTTATTCTTTCTATAACAGAATATGTCAAAGGTCAAATGATCTGGACACTTGTGGTGACTCGAATAATTATTATACAGACATAATTACACATTTGATTTAATAACCCAGCACTAATTCAGAGCTAATGTTCGTTGTTATGTTACTTTGGCCCTGTAGTGTTAAATTTACTATTTTCTACAATTTCTCCCAATACTCTCCACCTCTGCATGTAATAACTGAAACACACACCCTATAACCATTGTGTTGGCAGCTCTCATGGTAAGTAGCAGTAAACATGAAGCGTTTGAACAGAGGATAAGGTGTTCTTGGGGCAGGTGTGACAGAGGAAGAGGAGGAGGAGGAGTCAATGAAAATTTGGCACAAACTGAGATTTTGGCTGAAGTTGATTTTGGCTGAGGAGGAGTGTCTGATGTGACAAACAGGAAAATCCAGGTTCATTTCAACAGGCTCTTCTTTATGTGCTCTACCTCCATCTGGAACAAAGGAATAACGGATAAATGACTCATTTTAAGACAGACCGTATCCAATATCAACTTTCAAATTAGAGACTTTAAAAAAGAGTTAAAAAGTTGATCTTTGGCAGTAAAGGATGGTCACTGGTCAAGTAAATATTTCATTGTGTTGGCTGGGTACATTTATCCAATACAATAGACTCAACACTACTATTGCTATTTTTCTGTACAATAGCCCCTGGTGTTTGTTTTAATCACAAACCAAAAACAGAGCAAGTAATTATTATGAATGAATTATGAATGATAAAAGTTCAAATCCTTTTTTATTTTCAAAAGTTGTATGTTTTTTGTGTACATTCCTCACCTGTAAACTAATACGAATCCTCTTCTCCTCATCCAGAGAGGTGGCCAGCTGCTTCATCTCCTGTCTGTAACACACAGAGACATACTTTTCTACCAGCCAATGTTGTAGTAAGAAGTCTACAAAGCTCTGAGGCAGAAAATGTAATAGAAACCCACAACCACAAACACTATAAAACAGTAGTTCCGTGCAAACAAAGTACCACAAAAAATGAAGCAAACACTGCTCTAAAATATACTCCCGCAATTGCTCCTGTAATGAGGTTTTATAAATGTGTCCAAACCTGTGCTGGGTCTTGAGTATCTCCACAGACGCCCTCAGGTCTCTCAGTTGGCTCCTGAGCTCTTCCAAAGTGGGCGGAGTCAGAGGGGAGTGCCGGAGCTCGGGGGAGGGGCTTAGACCTGACGAGGAGGAAGGAGAGACGGGACGGAGCACTGCGTTTGGAGGGTTTAAAGACGAGGGTTTGACTGGGAGAGGGGCTTTACTGTCGGCTACCTGTGTAGATAAAGCCACAATATTTTTTATTAAGTTATCAGTTGGTGGTTGCATCACCTGCTTGTCTCCATGGAGATACACATGTTTAATGTAATGTAACGGAACAATGGATTGAACACGGAAGGTTTTTCATCACACATACATATTTGTATACCATAATAAAATAAACATAAACACATGTATCATTAGTAGTAGTTACTGCAAGTGTACATTAACATCTAACTGTACATCGGGGTAAAACAAAAACAAACCTCAAACCTAGATCCATGTGGAATAATGTGTGTATGTAACAGTCCAGTCATTTCCAACCTTGCAAAGATTCTCAGGGGGAAAGATGCAAAGATTCTCAGCAAGAGTCAGCAAGGGTTTCTAAGAACCCTGGCCTAAATTATGAGAATTTGAATGAAGGGATGGCATGCTAATTGCTTCTATGTAATGTATTTTATAGCAACTGCTGTTATAACATCTTTATTAACCAGAAAAATAATGATATTTTCCTTATAAGTAGCTTATCAGGTAGGAGAATGGTATAGGGGTCGTGAACGTATCCTTAGATTAAATAGAGGTCACTGGGGAAAAAAGGTTGGTATCCACTGTAATAGTCTATGATGTGTCTCCCCCCGCTGGTGGGGTGTGAGTGTTGCACTGTCTCTTACTGAGAGAGGAGGTATTGTTTTCCTCAGAGTCACATGCTCTGGTTCCTCTTTCC